>JAQGAB010000396.1:0-28452 GCA_034696565.1 Isotomurus graminis | reverse complement strand
TCTCTCACAGACCAACTAACTGCTACTCTCCAGTAGCAGTACAATAATAACCTAAGTTAAGGGAATATCCCTTACACGTATTTCAAGGAAATGTGACTGTACAAAGATGTATACATTTATAATACATCTATTGGACAGCGGAAGGAGACACATTCTGAGAGACACGGAGGTTAATTCTTCTTATACATTAAGAGACAGATCAGAAGATATCTTGGTGAGGTGGAAGATATGTTGGGAGTTCCAAGACAGTTTGGTTGGATGTCTCGTTGGGTAATTAACTTCTTTCTCCTGGTTTTAGGAAGTTATTGTGTGTATAATGATTGGGTATATTTTTAGTGACCACGTGTACAAAGATTGTGTGTGTATGTTGTGATATAAAAACTGAAAGTGAATCTTGCTAACTTGATCAATTGAGTGTGGATTATTGTGAACAAGTAGGGATACGAAACGGGATTCTTTTGTCACATAAGAGATTAGTTTAACAATTTCTATTAAGCGTAATCATGGATAATAAGGATATTAAAGACCATTGTGGGTTTGACTAATCTCGTGTTTTATTCAACTCATCCAACAATTAAATATAAATAAGACTCAGGACTTTATTAATTAACACTTCAAATTGGAGCAGGTTGTGCAATACGCTTCAATTAGGCCAGGGACAACTCGTTTGTGTATTTCTGTTTAAAAGTGACTCACTATCAACTCGTATTTGTGTACTTTAATTAAAGTAAAACTAATTAGTTTTATTCAACGACAAAAACCTCAGCCGAGTTAAAAATACGAAATATTCTTTGCTAACTGACGGTAAATGTTTCCTATAAAGCCAATAAAGCTATTGAAATCATCTTTTGCCCACTCCATCAACCCTTGGCGATTAAGCAGAATTAAATTCTGTTCATTTCGTCACTGATTTTTCTCAGCCAACATAACTAACCGTTTTTCTTGATACGCTACACACAACTCCATTAATTTCAACGACAGAGAAGTATTCAAAGAAGCCACAGATTCATTCAGGACAGCTTCAGCATTCGTCTGTATCTCTTTAAGGTGATTGGCAAGCTGCTCCTGCCTTAATTTCATTTCTGTCTTCCAACTTTCTTCCTTAAAAACCAAAGGAAAGAAGGTTAAAGATTCTGTGTTTGTAATTAAATGCATTCTCTTGTTACCATTGACTCGTTGTTTCCAACTTCTAGGCTCTTACTTCCAATTAAGTTCACTTGTGCTTCCCTCATTTCTTTATCCCATTTTTCCTGAGCCTGACAAATAGAAATATTCAGTTACTCCAACTTAAGTAAAGCGAAATACATTAATTTGGATTGCAACTCGTTTCTGTTTTGTGTCTGCAACTGTTCAACTTTGATTTGGTATTCCTGGAAGAAATAAACAATTAGAATTCAGGGTTCCAGTTTAATTAAAGGTTACCAGACAACCTTCTGCAGGTGAGATGTCATTATACCAAACTCCTTCTTACAAGGGAACTTTTTGAGCTTATCAGTCCCTACAGGGCCGTGTCATATATCGAATTGAAGGTCTACCCCTCACTAGACAGGATATATAAGCCGTTGTTCTGTATTTTTTAGTTGATGCGTGCAGAGGGGGTCAGTTGCTACGAGGCAAATGTGTTACCAATTAGCGATTTTGCAGACATCCTCTCAGGGTTTTTATTAGTGTTCTTGAGAGAAATCATTATCATCGTGATGATGATAAGACACAAAAAAGTGTGTAAAACAGAAATACTCTAGACAATGAGCCCACCTTATAAGATTCAATCGGTTACATCCTTCCACAACACACTCATTCATACTTATTTTAAACAGGCCTTCAATTACATTAACAAATGAAATAGGCTCTTCTGTATAGCCAGCTTTCAACCAAGCATAGGCTTAAAAAGAGGAGCACTTAACCGATTAAACACTGTAGAATGCATTACAATAATGTTCGACAGTTTAGTAATATCTACATCAATTCCATCTAATTCTACTATTGAAATCATTTTCCGAACAACATTACAACATTCTTTACTTGTCGAAATCCATACACATCGAAAGGCTTACACTTGTCTGTAGTTTTTTCTGGTATTTTCATTCTCGTGCGTGACTTTTCACCCATTCCCTCAAGCATGTCGTCACATTTTGTCCTTTCCAAGCAGCTAACAGTAGCGGACACTTCGACTCAACAGCTAAGAATAAATATCTTTCAACCCATATTCTTCCAAAGCTAGGAATGATTCCTTGTGAATTCGGGAGTTTCCATTAACCAGGTCTTTCAAAATCTCGTACAGCTCATAAGCAATCTCGGGATCTTTATGAGAAGGCTCAAAGGCTCAAACAATTCTTCAGGTTTATTGTCGCTTCGTACGCGGTCGCTCAGGATCTGAACAATGTTGTGGATATTCGCCTGTTAGTTCACATGTTTCTTTAAGTGACACACAGGATGAGGTAGCAATATGGTTGCAAGGACACAATACACACCATTTTTTAATTCGAAATCACACGGCCCAAATAATCCGAAGATGTGACAATGATAAAGCACACAACAAGTTAGTGAGAGGTAGAGTGAAAAAGTGGAGTTGAGAGAAACACAGTACAGTTGGGGGCTTTGGGTCATTCGCACATTGTAAAGTGCCCTGACCCCCAGTGGCATTCCTATTGTTAGTGCCAGTGGACCCATTATGATGAAGGATTATGAATTATATGAATAAATGTGTTTAAGGTATAAAATTATGGATTTTAGCGTGTAGTACACATAATCATTATTCATTCTGAATACATCTTAATGGGCAGAAGTGGGTAAGCTAAAGCCGTGACAACTGGGACCGTTGACCCCCTCTGACACGCTTCGACAAAAAAATACACAACAACGGTTTATGGATCCTGTCTAGTGAGGGTTAGACCTTCAATTTGATATATGACACGACCCTGTAGGGACTGATAAGCTCAAACAGGTTCCATGTTAGAATGAACATCCTCCTTTGTTGCCATTAAGTAAAACCTGTTAGCAAACCCAGTCATACTTTGGAAGTCTCCGTGTGTTGGTGTGAAGGCTTTGGAATGATCTCTGTCTTCCAGCGAACTCCTACTAACCACAACTGTAGGAATGTAAACTAAAGACGCGTTCAAAAATGACCTGGAAGCTTCGGCTAAAGCGGCAGATTCAGCTCAAGGCCTCCGATTTTGCTGAGGACTTCAGACATGGGAATCAGTTTGAGGTAACTCGTGAGGAATTCTGGATATTACCGGAGGGACTTTTGCCAGTCATCAAGCTGATTTGAGGTTTCTTTCTGTTTTCCACGGACGTTGACAGGTGTGACGGTGTAGATGAAATACCATTGGTCACCTCCACGCATTGTAATCGAGTAGGAAACTTCGTCTGGAAGGGTCACTGGAACCTCCGTGCCGATAAAAGTTTCGGCAAGGTGCTGCATAATCAGCGACATAACCAACCGATAACCGAGTGAATCGATCCTCAGACAGTTTCTCAAGATCTCTGGGAGTGTCTGTGGCCGACTGTTGTTGGCTTTCATACAAATCGGTCATCTTTTCCACAGCGATGCTTCCCCGACCGGACGCCCAAGCGGCCACGTGAGTTTCATATTGACGAAAGAAACGGGCCCACGACGTAACAGACTCGTGAGATTCGGTCATGTTCACGAACTTCAACGCTCGAAGATCCCTTAAGTACTCTTCGCTCAGAGTTGCATTGTTATTAAGGATGACGTTGAACCTCTGGAACTCAATCACTGCGGACAAACTTAGACCTTCTTCATCGGTGCTCGTGACGTTCAAACCTGGCCTGGTGGTTCGTCCTGAAGTGGAAAGGAGGTTGTCCAGTCCCTCCGAGTTCTGTTCTATTCCCAAATGCTGGAGTCTTCGTTCCACGTAGGAATTTCGGGTTGGAAGGATGTCAAAGACGTTTGTAACCGCGCTGGACAAAGTCAGAGTCAAAGCTTTTGGAAACTGGAAGCCCATTTCAGTCGGGAGAAGCCCTTGGCTTAAATTGAAGATTGGAGTTCCAAGAGCAACGTCGTCGAGAAGGTCATAACCGCATCCAACGACGAGATGTTCCCTGAAAACGGGGACTGAGAGGTTGAGCCCCCTTTCCATGAGAAACCGTGACGCTTGATTCATCTGGACGTCTTTAAGAAACCCCACAATCGCATTTGAAGTTGTTGGAACTCGGCAAAGCGTTCGATTCTCTTGAGGGCACAGATTTGCTTCAAATGCTTTAAAACAGATGGAAACTGGGCCATTAATTCTGGAGTGAGATTTTCATACGCTGCGTTTAGAGCTTCCGTCACTTCTGAAGCCTTCGGAGGTACCAGGTTGAAGATATCACCACGTGACGGCGTCACCACGGTCATGACCGTAAAGAAAACCGCCTGGACCTACAACTGACTTAAAACACAACCATAAAGCTTAAAATAGCTCCAGTTAAACACAAAAAGGCCTAAAACGCTAGAATAGCAAAATCAGTTGATTTATCTGCAAAGACTCAATGTGGTGTATAAAACTTGGTTTTCTCTAAAAACTTTTCTCGGTCTTCATGAGACTGATTCTTTGGCCTCACGTACTCACAAACCCTTGAATAAAAATACAAAAATGGTCGACCCCCTTGCACCTCTCCCCAGACAAGAGATAAAAAATAAAGTTCCAGAGACTAGACTTCTGGTGAAATTTAATTATTTCGGATTTCTTTGAAAACTTTTCTCTGTCTCGTGGAGACTAGTTCTTTAGCCTAACGTACTCACAAACCCTTGAATAAAAATACAAAAATGGTGCACCCTCTTGCACCTCTCCCCAGACAAGAGATAAAAAATAAAGTTCCAGAGACAAGGCTTCGGGTGAAATTTAAATGTTTCGGATTTCTGTAAAAAACTATTCTCGGTCACCAGGAGACTAGTTTTTTGGCCCCACGTACTCACCAAGTCTTGACTAAAAATACAAAATTGGTCGAATCCCTTGCACCTCTCCCCAGACAAGAGATAAAAATAAAGTTCCAGAGACAAGGCTTCGGGTGAAATTTAAATGTTTCGGATTTCTGTAAAAACTATTCTCGGTCTCCAGGAGACTAGTTCTGTGGCCCAACGTACTCACCAATTCTTGACTAAAAATACAAAATTGGTCCATCCCCTTGCACCTCTCCCCAGACAAGAGATAAAAAATAAAATTCAAGAGACAAGACTTCAAGTGAAATTTAAATATTTCGGATTTCTGTAAAAACTTTTCTCGGTCTCCAGGAGACTAGTTCTTTGACCTAACGTACTCACCAAGTCTTGGCTAAAAATACAAAATTGGTCCACCCCCTTGCATCTCTCCCCAGACAAGAGATAAAAAATAAAATTCAAGAGAGGAGACTTCAAGTGAAATTAAAATATTTCGGATTTATTTGGAATTCGAGTGTGGTTATCCTCGATGCGAAGTCGTCCACGTGTTTGTCAACCCCAGTAGTGGTGTAGGCCATAATCTCATAGATTACGCCCACTTAGTTGACGAAGGGGGTCCACAAGTAATGAACCTCGATGGCTGAAACGTTAGGATAAGGGAACAAGCTGTGGATGTTGGGCATCTGCGGTAGAATGCGGACTGGTGGGTGGCACCTGTGGAGTCCTCTGGTCTGTTGTTGCGGCGGCTTTCGTCTGCAGTGGTGGTTTGGGGGCCAACAAGGCGCGTGGGAGGCCCTGGTTAACCACCGTCCCAAGGACAGATGTGTGTGACCGCGACATTGAGTCTTTTGTCGCTGCAAAATCTGGATGAAGCTGCCGAAGGGCGTTCTGGGCCGAGAGGCATGAGCCAGACTGCACATGGACGTGTCTCTCAAAGCGAGTGGACGTAGCCGCTATGTGGTCCATAAGCTGGTAGGTGGACAACACTTTTGTTTGCATAAGTGGCCATAAGGGTTGGGCGGGATTAGGTTCTCGCTTTTGGTTAGGTTCAGGCGAAAGTGATCCACTGAGTCGAACTGTCCTCCGAGTTCGTCTTTGATTTCCCGCCGATTGGGAGGGTGTGGTAATGGTGTGAGTCGCCGTCCGCGTTGCTCCTCTGGCCTGAGAGATAGAGGGACGGAGGGAAGCTAGTGATGATGGGGATGCGTGGTGCCGGCTGAATAGACTTAGATGTCCCCTCAGTCGCGGCTGCCGTGCTGGTGGTTTCGGTGGTGGCTTGGAGGGACATGTCCACTCAGTAGGCAGAGGTTGAATGAGAAATAATTTCAACTGAACTTGAAATAATTTATTTTTTATCTTCTTGATGTCTGCAGCTAAGTTTAGATCCGTTGGAGTGGTCAGTTAGAAGATGGGGAGTGGAGATGACAGAACGTGGCGGAAAGGAGTGATTGGATAAGGTAGGGGAATAAGCTTGGTTGTTAGGGTTAGTCGTGTCCTTGGTGAACGTTGTTAGTAATTAATTGAGGAGGAGGAGGAGGGAGGATGTCTGTGTGACGTTGATTGGAGGGGGTGACTGGCATTTGGAAGATCATAGGCGTAGACTCACTGCTTAGCGTCGCTGATGGTTACCTCAAATGGGTGAGGGTGATGTTCTACAGACTGGGGGAACGTGGGGACGAAAGTTGTGGGGAAGACGGATTAAAGGGTGTGGGGGTGGATTTATTATTACGTTCATGTTGGAAACCCTACGGTATAGGAGAAAGTGATTTCAGCTAGGTTTGCAAGAGTTGCGTTGTGGGACCCAGAGGAGAAAAGCTGGGGTCCCTGAGATAAAGAAGGTCATACAATGCTGATGGGGCGGCCTAGTGAGGACGAATCAATTAAAATTCGCAGCTATAACTTTATATAAAACTGGTACATCTGTGGTAGTCAAAAATCAGCTGTCTGGAAGAAAGCTCAACGGCGTATGGAGAATTGACATTATTGACCAACGACAAAAGAAGCCCGCAAGAATTGTTTGAAAAAACAAATGGCGGTATGTAATGTCAAGAGAGCCGAAAAATAAATGAAGACCAATCTCTTCAAAGATATTACTGCAGTAAACAACAAAAAGCGAGAACTAGGACAATTACCTTATTGGGAGCCCCTAAGCTGGAATCAAAAATTGTTGAACATTTGGTGGACGAATTACAGACCAAAAGACATACGGTCAAAATTAGATTCAGTTTCAGAATGTTCGTTAACTTAAGAATCTGACATACATGTGGCTCTGATTCTTCCGGACGTAGACTCAAGGGAACAGTATTTTCAGTACTTTCATAACTTTTATTTTGACGTTGGCACTTCTTCAAAAGCCAGTTGTTGGATATCCTATTTGCTGAAATTCTTTCTGCTATCTCAGGAACGTAAGTGCCAACGCCTGGGCGATGTAAACCTAAATATCATGGGTATATTAAGTTATTTGTTTATTAAAAATCTATATTTGGATTTAAGCGCTAAGTAATGGGTACCTGCAAGTGTCAGGGAAGTCCTTTTTACATTTGTTAGAATTCTCGTAGTTTTCTCGTAATATGAGGCCCAAAGGATGAGAGAGTTCCACCTTTACGAGATGAGAATATTAAGAGTTAATGTATGTAAAATCCTGAATCTCAATTAATCTAATTTGTACCTGAAGGAGGGATTTCCGTAGGTATCAAGAAAGTCTTATTGCCATTATCCATATCGGCGAGAGAACTGTTTGTTTGTTTGACTGTCCTAATGGTAGGGTTGTTCAAAATTCGTAACAATTTGTTTGTTTGAAAATAAAACACAGGCGCATGATAAGGCATGATATTTTCACAGGCAAACAACCCTGAAGATGTATCGATTGCACTGCTGAACCGGGTTTAAAGTGTGGACTTTTCGGATATTAAACATTCCTTAAAATAAAAGTAACTACTGTGGATAATCAGTTCTTAATGAGAGAATGGGTGGATTACTCTCAACTCGCCACCAACGAGAGACGAGAAGTGCATGAGTATTGGAGAACTTATAGCACAATAAGGGCTGGTTTGCAGATCTAAAAGAAGAGTTTGGGGCGATCGAGAAAGTCACAACCCTAACATTTGCATCCAGGAAGGGGGCAAATAGTATTCGTACTCTCAATACATGCAAAAAAATTTTGGAAAAAAGTTTGAAGTCAATGGATCAATACACAATGTTACTCCTCAACGAGGTTTTATTAATGGAATTCATCACGGTTTGGTAGTACACATACCCGTCATAAGGGGATTGTATTCAGAATAAACGAATTAATATAGTTAGGGAGAAACCAAAGAACATAAAAGTCCATCTCATATGTCTCGCCAAATACCCAAATGAAAGAATTTCAACCTGGAAGGTGTGCAATGTCAATCATCTTTGTCATTATGGGCAGCTCACACAAGTCGTCAACCACCGTGGGACTCATGAACTACAAGCGAAGGGTGAGACTGATCCAAAGAGTTTTATGATACCATCAGCATAATAATTTACCCTTTGCATCCTACTTCTTTGGATGATATTGAAATAGAATGAATTTGTGTATAATATCGAACCCCACTACTTCACCTTTGAACCTACAGTTGTGAAAGGTATTCTCTAGTTTTTATTGTAATAGATATTACACGCATTCTATTCTCATGCTCTTGCGGCTGTAAAAGTAGTACTTTGAGAAAATTATTGAATCTAGCAGGAAATAAATATGCATTTTCTTTCACACGTGTATTCCTGGAGTAAACCATCTGAAACATTACTCCTATTTATTTTATATCCATAAAGCCTATACCTAGTTCTGACTATAATATACATGGAAATGTATAGAGAGATCACACCTATATTCTGACGGATCTTATTGTTAAATGATTTTATTTTTTAGTTTAGCTGCAATACACCTGTCTATAAAGGTCTAAAAGCGTAATAGTACGACTAAAATGCGTGAATCGACACTCTTTAAGTGCCCCACCTAGTGCGTCAATGACTATATACTAACAATAGAGTGTGAGCAAATCAAAGTTATTACCCTCACGAGGTAAAAGCACCCCGAGTCCTAAAAACTCCATCCAACGGACTACCTAAAGCAGAGACATTCGACGCGTTCGGTTAATTTAATTAGGTGGTTAATAAGAAAAGTACAAATTCACGTGCGATCCAGGTTAGTAGATTTTAGAAGATGATTAAAAATAATTAGTATTATCAATTGATTTTAATATCGGGGGCAAGCCCTCGAACCCCCATTTTAATTTTAAAAGCAAGTCTAATTCAGTGTCTTGGGAGCAAGCCTTATAGCACTGTTCAGAGTTATGTCATACCAGGTTACATTGGAAGCGGAAATATCTATACGGCTTTTATAACGAACGACGACTATCTTATGCCATGGATAGACTATAGCTAGGAGGAAGCAGACGCTAATATGAATATGCTGGAGGCAAGAATATAAGCATCTATTAGTTACAAAAGTATAGTCATGATATAATTAGAAACGACTATAATAAAGCGGTTAATTTTCGAAATGTGCCGATCCTCTGCTGGATACTATGTGTCGTTCATTGAAATTAATGCTTGCTTCAAAATCGGTTGGGTTTAAAAAGCTTCATACCAAGGGTTCATTAGGAAGGATGTGCTTTGCCTGTAGTTGTTTCAATTTAGTGGAAATTGTAATGTCAAAATTAATTGTCTCTGCTTCTACCCGTTTCGCGAACTTCAAGTCTTGACGTATTCTCCCACGGATTGATATTGCTCTGAATGGGTCGAGGTTTAATTTCAAAAATTCTGTTAAATTAAGAACCATTTTGAAAATTGTTCCTAGTTTTGTTACACAAAGATTTTAGAATCCGTATTATTTTGTCAATAGTTTAGAATTATACAATAAACACCTTAGAAGCGAACCAAGTTATAATATTCGTATATATATTTCACACGGTATGTTGACTATGGCTGGATGGAAGCATACGGTTTCCCGAATAACTGCATGGTGCCCTCTCGGAAAGACGGACCGACCGACCGAATCACTGAGCACTTAGGCGAGACATCCCGATCCTCTGCTGGATACTATGTGTCATGCGACTGAACTTATGCTTGTTTCAATTCAAACATGTTTGTAATGTTGAATACAAAGAATTGATTAGGAAGGATGTTCCATGCTTGTTGTTGCTTTAATTCAGGGGAAATTGTAATGTCAAAATAAAAATTCTTTGCTTCTACCTGTTTTGCGAACTTCCCTTCAGTCCCTGTCCTCGCACGGTTTAGCATTGCTCTAAATGAGTAGATGTTTAAAATAAAAAATTCTGTTTAATTCGAAACTCATTTGAAAATTGTTCCTAGTTTTGTGACACAACGATTTCAGAATCCGCATTATTTTGTCAATAGTGTAGAATTATACAATCAACACCTCAGAAGCAAATCAACTTTTAATATTCGTATTATATTTCATACAGTATGTCGACTATGGCTGGATGGAAGCATACGTAATCCAACATAACAGCATGGTGACCTCTCGGGGGGACCGACAGACCGACAGAATCACTGAGCACTAAGGCGAGACATCTCGAATGTCTCTGCCAAAACGGACCAGGCTTTAAGTATCGAGGATGCTAAGACCCGCAGAACAATACAAGCAAATGCAAGTAACAACCCTAAACTAGCCTAAAGCCACCGAAATGATGTCCTATGAAGAGGGGACTCTTCACTTCATATGTTGGGGGAAACTTTTGTCGCAAATTGAACAAGAGAAACGATTGCATGCATGTTGAATCGTGGCGATCCACAGTAAATTCTCGTTACACGTCAGACTAATTGCCACTACTTTATCTGTGTGCAAATGAAAAATGAAGTGTAAATGAACAAAATACCTATTTGTTTTAAATATTTTATTATGATTATTTTTCCCGTGTCCTATTTCCGCGGATTGCAGGTTCGCGGTAATCCTACTAGTTTAATAGGTTTTTACTAAGTGGGTGGAACTGTTACAGTGCGTACATTTTTTTTTCTTGGTTCGGCTTATGTGGGCAGGAGTGACAGAGTCAAAATGCAACACCGGATTCTCGCGAATAACGTCTAACTTGAGAAGTAGTTGCCTGCATTCGTCAAGATTTGCGTAGGTTTTTCATAAAAGATGTTTCTGATCCCTGAATACATAGTTTCATGAATTCCTCATCTGATATTTCGGTAAACTGTCGCAGATTGTAACTACGGCAGAAATATTGGTGGTAAGATTCATCCATAACTTTGTGAAGATGAAAGATGTCCCTGGTATTTTGCCAGGCCATCTTGTCTTTATTGCAAATTTCCTCTTCAAACCGGGTGGATATCTCTTACCAGCTTAATTCGTTGCCTGCCTTTGTAATTAAATATCGAATCTAACGAAACCATTGTAAAGCAATTCCTGAGAGGCATGTCTGAAACTGTTCTAGCATAATAGTGTCGTTCCAAGCATTTGCTCTTCAAACGATTTTCGAAATTTTTGGACTGTCTTCCTCCGTACACTCTGGGGGAGATAAAGCCAATCTTACAGGCTTAAATATTCCTTTATTTTGTGCCTTATTATATATATATTTTTGATAGCGATATTTAATTCAACTCAACTTGTCGTTCGTTTCCTTTATTAAAACTTGGCTATTTATTATATCCTGGTTTGCCAAACCGATACCGGATTTACCTTGTTAACAATAGGTCTCACTTTTCATCAAGTGGTAACTCACATAGCTGTAACAATGCTTTATACCTAGTTAAAATATAATCCCTTTTCTACTTCAGTGCATAAAATGACATAGAATAAGCAAGTTCCCAATCATGAACGAAAAAAATAAACTCATAACAAAATACCCAAATTTAACGAAAGAGAAATATACATACAACCAAGTAGCAGATTGCCCCAACGGGAGTGATGTAGATCGTCAACGTTGTAGCCCTTGACGCGTAGATGTGGACTCGACGAAGAGAAGGGGTAAGTTGAGATTTACTCAACCCGTTAAGTAGAAGTTGGGGACAGAGACTAGTTTTGTGCTTAGTACAAATAAACGTACTACCCTCAATTTAATTGTTTTATGTAAATTACTTAGAGTAAGAGTAGTACAAAGAGTTAAAATTTTGCCACCTCTGACAAAAGCCTCGACCGAAGCCTTTAATTTGTTACGGGTTCTTTTAAGTTGGTTGTGTGCTAATGGGGCAAGTAGTGAAATAAAAAAAAGTATTAATAATCTTTCAAGATTGACTTTTATTTAATAACTCAACAGGAGGCTGATGTGTATGGGTGTTGTCTCAAGTTAGGGACCATCAAGAGTGTTCGGGTTGGTTATCATGTGAGTGGTGGGAGAGTTTAAGTTGTCTTGTGTGTGCTCTCGGCGTGGTCAGTCAGTCTAATTAATGTGTGTCATTTTACTTTAATTAATCAAGTAATTAAAGACCTTGTTGTGTATGTAACTCGTGTTGTTGTCGTCCATCACTCAGTCATTCTGCATGCACTCGTGTTGGCGTCTTCAAGGCTATCGAAAAATTAATGGCCCACTCAATAATTCATTGTGGTGTTGCCGGATATTGATTTGCCCGGGCAATCGTGGAATACTTATTGACGAGCAATATTGATCAGCAAACATCTTTGGCCATAGAGATATTTCTGATACGGAAGTAAGAAAATGCATAAATATTGTAGGTAACGGTCTGGCTACTTGCCTTGCTTAAAATTTATGATTTTTCAGCCAGGTATGTTTATAATAATTTGGTTAAATATTAAGATCGAAATAAAATCGAATATTGAATTCGAGTTAAACAGCGAAGAGAAATCGCTTCTGGCGGAGCAGGCCGCGATCGCGTGGTTTAATGCTGAAATGTCGTTTGAGAATACTCGTCACATATTGTCTGAAGATGCATAGTGTCATCGATGTTCTGAGGTCACCACTGGAGGATAGAAAGAGAGCCTTTACAGATTGTGGAATCATTAAGTTTTTAGAAAACATGCCTTGTTTATATGACGCTGCATTTCAATAATACGTCTAATTTTAAGGAGTTTATCAAGGCAAATATTTTATTCCAAAGTGATGACACTAGAAAAGTGAAATCCGTCTTGTTTAGATGTATCTATGACCTTGATCAAGGTAAATAAATGCTTTTTCTCGATACCAATATTATAAATTACTACTTAATATTATTATAACTTAAATTACTGTTATTACTACGTTTCTTTGCTTTGCAGATGGGATCAAGCAACTCGTGGTATACTGGCAAGCATGGCCACAGCTACATGATGAAAAAAGGCTCCTCGTTCACGTCGACGACAACGATTTCTTTGTGCACACCTGCTTCCAGAAATTAGACATTCCTAACTCGATCTCGGATGCAGATATACGAAACGAAATTATGTCCTGCATTAATTTTGGATTTGGATCTATCTAACTAACATTGTTTTAAGTAACTACTTAATTTTAAGCCAAGCTTAATATGGTAATAATTCAGTATGTCCAGCACTCGCAATATCCAAGTCAGCATTCTGGGGACGGTTAAAATGTGATTCACGGATTTCATTATTTGGAATTAAATGATAATTAACACCGCGTTATAACAACTTCAAGTTATAGTATGCAAATGAACGATTAAACGAATAAATGTCAGTTTTCGATGAATAAGTCTTTAGCATATAGTTTTTTTTCATCCAACTTACAAAACAGAAGAGAAGTATATTGTAACAAAAAGATACAAATACATATTAGGATAAGGATCATTAAATTTAATAGTTCGCATAATCTTAAATAATAACCTGTTCAATGTGCAGTTTACATACTTGTAACATACTTATCAGCCAACCGGACACAACCCGCTGAAGGCAAACTTTCCTGAATATTTATGAGATTACACAATTTTAAATGCTTGGTGTCAATTAATGCGTAATAACAATAGCTTACTAGTAAACTAAAAAAATTAAATGAAGGAAACAAGTAAAGAATAATCTTGAACTTCTGGTTTACAATAAGTTTTACACTTCAATGTTTAAATGCATTTACAAACCACATTATTAATAAATTAGGGTTAAATCTTAAGGATTTCTTCTGCCCGGTATTTTTTAAATGTCTTGTTTCATTGTACCAAATATTTACAAATCCACGAATTTTGTAGTGTCAAAGAACTCGCCAAACTCCAGATCCACAATACTCATTCCACATTGATTGCAATTTGCATTGATTGCAGACCTGCATTCTTTGCAGCTAGCATGTCCACAGACGGTGCAGTGTTGCATATATGTGGGATCTTGGACAAGACAACTAAAATACAAGTATGTAGTATTATAAAATGTATCAATTCTTCTTCGTTGTTCGTTTATACTATTGGCCTGTGTACGTTCATTAAGCTGTCTTAGCTTTTGTGCATTCATCAAGCGCCATTTAGTTTCCTCAGCAAGACGACGTGGAGTTTCACCTTCCATGCTCGCTTAGAAATTCTGCTATACTGAACAGAGTTTTACGTCCATCATGTTTTTAAAGATTTGATCGTCAATGGACTGGAAGTTCACAGATAGTTTTGCAGCTAGGTACACGGACAATTCCAGAATCCATGTAATGATCCGAGTATGTATTGCTTTGCTTTGCTGCACGGTCATCATAATGTTTGTCGACAAGTGTTTCTTATAAGAAACATGAGACCACACCCGGTTCTTGAGGCCTCTTAGCTGATTAAGCGTTCCGGCGAAGATGTCTTTCTGCATGTAGTCTCCTTCAAAGCACGACAATTTCTGAAACAAAAATTAACTTTGTAATTGTCTGCATTCATATGATTCGTAATAATAATAATAATTCCTTACCGCATAACCAGCAGCAGTGATGATTCGTACACGTTCCAACAAATTGCTGGCCTTTGTTTCCATCCCTAATGCTTCCGCGTAAATGCTCTCACAGGCAAATGAATTGTAGGGAAACTCAGTGAGCATATTATCCTCATCCAATAGACTTGATAGATCGTCAAGTAAATTATCGACTTCTATTTGATTTGGGAAGTACTGAAACAGAGATTATTACATTAAAAGCTAATGATTAATTAATTTGATAACCATACGTATGCAGCATTATACGGAGGTCAATTCAAGACTAATAATTTCCATAATCTTACTCTCAATACAACAACAAGGGTTATGTGCTCGTAAATAAGTATGCATTAAAACCATAAGATTATACTTATGTGAAGAAGTTAAGCCTTTATTGCCTCTTTTTGAACATTTCTGCTGCATTCGATCCACGATTTTTAAAAGTGGAGGTGCAGGCTACAAATGATTTCCAGGCAAAAAGAAGCCAAAAAAGTGAGGGGTGTTTTTGGTTAGGTGGTTGGGGGTTGTTAAACCGGGTGTACCCAAAAAATATCCCCAATCGCTGATCCGTACATCTGGGGGAGGGGGTTCCCATTTTCAGTATTCAAGTCTCGTCGGGACTTTGGAATTTGGAATAACGAGCGATTGGAGGAAGATAGAGCAAGAGCAACAGTACAGTAAGTAATAAAGTTAGGACGACTCATAAAAAACATAAATACATAATGCCATAAAACATTCTGCATCATTCACATTGGCAGGGAACATGAAAGTTTCCCATTCCCAAGTAAGATAGAAAGTGAATCAGTCAGACAATCGATACGGCACTAGGAATTTTGAAAGCGCAGGTGGAAAAATGAGAGCCCAATTTGAAAACAGCTTACTTCAAATTGACATATAAAAAATTAGAGAAATAAAGGTTTCTGTTTTTTGGGGGATTAGAATTGGTAAACATAACATGTCTGCTCAGTTCCGATTTCACATCTCACACCCGAAAAAACGGCTTTCGTCATTCGATTTTGTTGGCAAAAATGTTTTATAGTGGTTAATCAAACCGGGCGAAGTAAGTGAATTTGAGATGAACTAGTTCATTGTTTCAGTTTATATTGAACTTTTGAAACGTTTGTGTTAACGCATTGTTTATTCTAGCCTTAACTGCCAAATAAGATCAAGCAGCTGTGACTGGTTTCTATGCTAGCGTATCCTATCTTCAGTGCCTTCCAAGGTCTCCTTGTATGCAATCCCGACATGCTGTTGAGGGTCCGAGCGACACAATAAGTCACTAGGATGAAAAAATGATGGAATTGTCTGAAAACATTGGAAACTGTAGGGAAAAATACTTTCCAATACTTAATTGTTCGACAATTTTTGCAAACATGTTCTTTATTGATTGCTGCGTGAGCACAAATTTATCTGGACTGTACTTGATCGGAATATTTTAGTACATAATCCTGTAAGCACCACTGCCCTTATATACTGTTTCCACCAATGACTAAGTCTGTTATCGCCAGCGGAGGTGCCGGTGGAATAACGGGTAAGTACGACGGGATACAAACTTAGCTGTCTAATCAATATTGGTGGTTTATTTTGATGACGATTACAACGGTTACTGAAAGGATGATTTATTCGGATTAAAAGGAGATACGGTTACTTGTTTTCTTCCCCAATCTCAAATGTACGAAACGGAATCAATTGTTTATTTTAAGCCAACGTGTATGACCCTAAGAAGTTGGATGACATATTTAATACATCATTGCGAGAATACTGCAACGCTCCGGCTCAACCTGTGACATTTGTTTCTAGTTTAGACGAATCAATCAAAATTCGCTGCTATAACTTTATATAAAACTAGTCCTTTTGTGGTAGTCACAAACCAGCCGTCTAGGAGAAAGCTCAACGGCGTAGGGAGAATCGACATTATAAACGAAGCAAGACAGAACAAGCCTGGAAAAAATTCAGAAAAATTATGACGGTGTGTAATGTCAAGAAAGCTGAAAGATAAATGAAGACCAATCTCTACAATGATCTTACTTCAGAACACAACAAAAAATGAGAAGTTTCAAGGAAAAGCATTTTATCCGAAGAGGTTTTGCAGAAGTGCTCCTTAATTCCCCACGAAATCGTACTTTTCTGCCCTGCACAAGTTAAATACGCTGCACTCTGCAATAACTTTTATTTGGATTCAGCTGGATCAATTGTGCACAATCCTTTTGAAGACTCCAAGAGGGTGTGTATGCATGCAATGATTGGGAAAACAGATTTAGCATCCAACACAGGCGTACCTGTTTTAGAGTTTTTGACAAACAAAAGCAAACCTCCGTCGAGACGTCGAGAGTCGTCCTGTACTTTTTTGCTCAGAAGTCAAGTCGGAGTGGCAGCCGAGAACAATTACTGTCGTTTCGTTTGCGATTTTTGTTTATAATAAGGAAACATTGATAACGTATTTCAACAGAAGTTACGACTTTACCAAAGGATATATTTTACATCCTGAGGACAAGACAAGAATTGTTTTTTGCGTTGCACACCTACACCATGCTTTCTCCTGGAATCCAACAAAGCAATTTGTCCCTCCTGGTAGGAAAGAACTCGCATTGCACTGCGCAGGTGCTCTAATAACCGAAACTGCCGAACTGGACATTAAGAATTCAGTAACTAGGACAATTACCTTATTGGGAGCCCCTAAGCTGGAATTAAACATTTTAAAACATTTGGTGGACAATTTACAGACCACAAAAGACGGTCAAAATTAGATTCAGTCAAACAATTTACGTTAACTTTGAACAACACGCGAACACGCGTCGGATCATGGACATGTCGTTGAAGGAATTGTGAACAATGCATTGCAAGCAATGCTAGGAAAACCGAATAGTTTATTGTTTACGTTAGAAACAGCTCTTGCTCACGACAATACAAACTCCCCATTTGGTATGAAAAAATGGGAGAAAAAAGTACGTAAAAATCAGCCAAGTATATTGGAAAATATAAATTCTTGAGCAAGCGGTTTCTAAAATAACGCGATCCGAAAACAAACCCGGCAACAAACTCAGTAAGATTTTGTTACAAAGCCTTATGAGAAAAATAGCGCTGAAAGGGGAGTACGAGCAATAGAGCCGTGTCCTCAGTGTCGAAGAACAATCACATTTGAGCAACTTTTATAGTTTGAAAATGTTGTCAAAGACGTCTAGTCTTTTAAAAAATATTTATTTTGAGCAGGTAAATTATTTGAGTTGATCTTGCATCACTCACGAAGGGTGCTTGGATAACAGAGACAGTAATTAACGAATATTGTCAGCAACGTTTCATAGGAAGGCTTTCATAGCAACGAAGGTTTCATAGCAACGATACGACTTTCTAACAACTACTTGTGTCCTCTTACATAGTTGTGCTTTATTAGTACGACAAGGAAGGAAAACATACGTGGGGATTGAATTCAAAATTTCATTCATCGTCGAAGAACCTTGATGTTAAGAATGGCCAACTATTCATTCCATCCTATAATGTTTATCATTGATGGTTAGTCGCTGCTGACTTTTCCAATAAAACATTGAATAGCTATAACAGTGCGTCATATAAGAACGTGGTCAAACTTAAAGAACACCACAACAAACATCTTCTGAATATGTTTGCACAGGAATACTCTACTGATACAACGGATTGGATTACTCTGGAACTCCAGTTCCACAACAGAAGGGTTATCACTAATGCGGCACAATGTCTATGATGTTTGCGGAACGATTGCTGAATGGTAAATAACTTGACGAGATCACCAGTGCGAAGTCAGATATCCACAGAATAACGGTAGCTTTAACACTTAAAATTCCACGACCAAATAAAGTCTTAAATACAAAAAAACTAAACATTACTTAAAATAAAACAGAAACTGGACATGATCAATGAATATAGAAACTTACTTTTAAAACACATGACATGATAAAATATAACACAACTTCACCTGCACACCCTTAAAATACGAAGCACTTGAATAAAACTTACTGTACACAAAAAAGGTTGTAAGAATAAGAAACACTTAATAAAACATGATAAATACACTCTATGGAGCACTCATTTAAAAGCTAATCAAGAGAATAAATGTTTGGCAATGCAAAAAAGACTAAAATAAATTATGGGATATGAAAAAACTAATTATAAAAATTATTCTTCTTCAGTCCCGCTCTTCCTCTTCAAACCTCATTTTCTTTCCCCGTCAATTAAAAATATACTCTTGTCAACTGTAAATGAAAAACACTACATTTCCAAAAATCCACAACACAGGATAATTAACACACAAAAATAGAAACAACTTACCCAATTGTTTCAGACCCTCCCAGTACTTGTACTTTTTCCCACAGGTCCATTCTTCGGTGACTTGATATGGGCAAGTGTAATTGTGCGTAGCACTATCATTGAAATACTGTCTGCTGGCAAGCAACGTTGAAATAAAAGGCTGCGAGCGGCATAGGGAGCTAAGCATGGATAGGTTTTTAAGCCAATACATGTCTACGTAAAAAAAAGAAGCGGGAACGCCACTCGCAACGTTTTATTTCAACGTTGCTTGCCAATGGTTGTCTCCTATTAAAACAAATATTAAATGTACAACTATAAATACACTTAAATTAAAAGACTTAAGACGTTTAAAATCATCGTCGTCAGAATCACTTGAATGATGGAAAGCCATGATAAGACGTTTGAAGTAGTGAAATGATCGGTAAGAAAGAAAGAGGGCGAAGAGTTTGGCGTCTTATTGTAATAAACATTATGCATGCAGGAACAACAAAGTAACGTGTGTATAAGCGCCATGTGGACATTTCTGAGCATTTAAAAATCACCTCCTCCACTGCACACAGCAACTTCTCGTGTGCATTAATATTAATCGCAGTCCTTAGTTGAAGTTGAGTTATCAGACCCTTAGATAAAATTCTATGGAGTTTATCGAATAATATTCTAATTGAAGGACAGAAGTCCATAACAGCTATTATCTATTGGGTAGGCTGTATTGTAAATGTTACGTTGAGTTCAATAATATTTAATTTATGGTATACTTAGTATACGTGTGGTATACAAAAGTAAACGAATCTGACAACAGCAGTCACACTTAAGCCAGGGAGCGTCTACACTGAGTTAACTTCCTATATTGACAGCTTCTTTGCGGTTCCATTGAAGCTAAAATTTCCAGATGCAGAATGTAGGGCTATTATCTGATAGGTGCAAATTGATGGATGTCGTCACATTCGAGGTAACTTAAGACTTCGCTTGTACGTTGTAATAAAAAATCATTCATTTATTACCTAAAAAATAGCTTAAATTTAGTAATCAGATAGAATAGTAATTAGAAGTAATTAGTCTATATTCAATGCTGTTACTGGTGGAAAAATAGGAGTTCTCAGAATATTTAACATTACGAAGGCTGGACGACCACCGTTTGTTATTAACATATCGAAAGTGGAGAATCTGCTTCATATGAACTTTCGACTGATTTAGATTTCAAAGTTCATTGGTGTGTCAGTGCGTATATCATAAAGGAGGCTACAAGAGGCAGAGATATCGTATGATCTGTGTAAGATCTGTAACATTCTTATTATTTAGGTATTTAGGTATTTATTTACTCTTTCCTACTAGCCACTTCTGGCTTATGAAAGATACAGAGTGGACTTATTATTTTAAAATAAAGTAATCGAGAAAGATCTGTTCTAACCGTTCGAATACATCCATATAAATATAAAGAAGGAGATCCACCCGAGTCTTTTACACTAGGTTAGAGAAAATACGGGCATGAAAGATTCACATTCCACATTGGGAAGTGGACAAATACCACATAAGAGAACAATATGACAGATTGAGTGTGCATAATATTACATAACTTTTAGTTACAGAATAAGAGTCAACTTATTACCTACACATGCTTAATACAACATACTATAGTGCATTAACACTTTAGTGCGTTTTCATCACTGTGGACATCATGAGTTCTTCCAAAATGAAAAATAGCAAGCTTACAGCCATACACTTACAGAATAATTGATTGTAGCTCATGTTAGACGACCAAAATTCCGAAACTGCTGACATACGATTTCTTTAGACATTAACTAGGTTAACAACTTGTGCTAGGTTAATGCCCTGGGCTTTCGCATAGTACACAACCTCATTAGATCGAATTAGTTTGTGACATCTGCAATCTAATATGCTATCTTTTCCCTGGAATGAGTCATGCATCATTTTGAAAATCATCACATCACCATGCACTCCAGGGACGCGATGAAGGGTGACGCTGGTGACTGGGCGCTGCTGTTTCCATAAGACATATGGGTGTGGGTCCCTTGCGAATTGGGAGGGGTGAGGCCTCCACTCCTCCCACTTGCACTAGAATTGGGGCTACGGGCACAGGGGATGTTGGTGGACCCGGGTGGGCGGCCAGGAATGATAGCTCTTCTTTGATGAATAACTGGGTACCTTCTTCTTCTTACTCTCCTGCTTTGCCTTAAAGATCTTCTCACGAAGTTTCCTTCGTGCTTCGCGTTCCTTAGAGGGGAAGTCATCTGTAATGGATATTGCTGGAGTAACCATCTTCAGCTTGTGGCAGTTACGAAAAATAGCTGCTTTCTCGAAACTTGATCTCAGTGTGACGATGAGTAGTTTTGACTGTTGATTCCGTTTTGACAGGGGAACGACGGATTAGACAATGTCGTGGTTGACTTCTAGCGTGTCTCTAAGTAAGAGTTGGACTTGGTGAAGTTCCTGGCCTTGATGGTACTCATGGCCCTTGATAACAATGTTTCTGGATCGTGACAAGCCTTTTAACTCCGATTTAATGAGAGTACTTGCATTGACAGTAGGTAAAGTGGCCAATTGTGCAACACAATTTTCCAGTTCAGATTGAAAAGAAAATATCCGATTTCGAAGAGAAATTGCTGAGTTGATGTGCCCAAGGCGAACAAACGCAGTTACACGATTCTGTATCACTGCGACGAACTTTCTCAGTTTCCCCTCTGATAAAAGTGTGTCCACAGAATAAGATACACTTCGTCTCATTTTGACTCAATATGCAATTATGCAACTTTTGACAGTGCAGGACTGACGCGTCTGTCTCGCTCGAGTGCTCGGAGGGATTTTATATGTTTATTATTGTTGCATTAATTACACTATTCTGGTACAATGCAGGTACGTAGCACATACTCCAATACATCAGAGGTGAATTAGACAACCCAATAACAACAATATTGCTACAGTTCCCTAACACTGAAAACAAGCACATGCAAGGATTTCTCTTAAGTTGGCGAATCAAGGTCCCCCAGTCTCGGATCCGGGAAACAATGCGAAGAATAGACCCAGAGAAACCTTATCAAAGAACTCCACACAATCGTGCTATCGTTCGTAGACAATATTTCATACAATACTCTAACTTCTTGTAGCATATAGACACTAATTTAAAACTTGAGAGGTAATAAAAAACAAAATTATACATAGACATTCTTTTTTTGTTTTTATTTCACTTGCTGGAGCAGACGTGCTTGCAGTTTATGCTGGAGCGTCTAGGGTTGGGACGAGTCTAAAATGCGGAAAGTCAGAGGTAAAAGTGTACATTAAACATTCACGAGACAATCATTTAATAGGGATTTAATTTCAGGATAGAAGGGTTTTGGAGGGAACTCGGATATGGGTTTATTACGTTTTATAAGCAAGTAGTCATCTGGATGGGACAAAATGGAATTTTGGAACCTGAAAACACTGTACATATGTTTGGATTGCATTTCTTCTTTTTTCCAGGAATGAACCGAGACCTTGCTGACATCTCTTCATCCACAGAGTTTAACAAATCTCCGCAACAAATAATGCTGATGTACCTTTCTTCTGAAAACAACGACATGATGATGTCAGAGGTCAGATTTGACGATTACCTGGAAGAAATGTTTTTGTATTTCACCCCATTAGACCATTTAAAGGTTTATTGATTTCAGGATGGAATTCTATTACGGGACCAACTATTGAACCAGCCGGAAGATCTTTGCTTCTTTGACGAGGAAAGAATTGTCAATCTTATTACCTAACAATGAATGAACAGGCGGTGCAACAACTAAAGATCCATTAAGTGAATTGTTAGAGTACGGATATATACGGTACAGATATTTATATGGAAGTTTAAGATATATTATCGACACACGAAGATCTCAGTTCAACAGTAAACAAATCCCCTTATTTTTCAATAGAACCATAAACTTTGATCTTAGTTATCAAATGAATGTATTCAAATATTGTTAACCTAAACCAACCAATAAAAATTGAATCAGGGCATGAAGTCATGCTGGTTTTAATTTCTGCGTCTGTCATCGAACTTGGAATATCCAATTTGTTAAAGCACGTTAAAGCACGCACAAAACAAATCGTTATCGCCCACATGATCGATCAGCTTTTCATTTTGCAGATGAGGCAAAGCTTGCCGATAAATTAGAAGTCTTATGAGTTATTCTGGAATTAAATTTCAAAACAAAAATTGTTTTTGTCAGTTTAAACTACTAATAAAAATATCGCAATCAAACAATAGTCAAGGTTATCCATCAAGGTGTCAATAGTTTTTTTAAGCATCCTTGGTCATCGCCTTGGTAAATCATCCTGTAAGTATGCTCTACGTTGAAGGAACTTTATCACCCCATGGAAAGCATTCTTTGTTTTCCGACGAGAATCAACTACGTAGTATAAACACAATGCTGCTTTCAGAAGACTTCTGTTCTCGTAGTGCATGTCTGTATTGGATCCCGCTATCGCATCTTGTTCATGCAACAGGTTTTTATCATCAGCAGATAACTGGTAAGACGGCGTAGTCCGTTCAAGGTTACTCTTAAAATAATTATTTTAAAATATTTATCTATTCGTTATGCCAAATTTGCCAAGCAAATTAATTAAAGATTTCGAACTATATCCGCGCAGATTCTCACGCCTATGTCTGGAATGTCATTTCAACTTATTTTTATCGTAAAACTGCTGGCAGTCGAAATGCTTTGTCACAATGTATTCAACCACTTGTCTCGCGATGCCGTATGCGGCTACTTCTGAATGTATAGGAGAATTAGTTACCATTTTTCCAACAGCCTAGAATAATTCGGAGGAGAATAATTCGTGTTTAGCACTGTATGACCGTCGTCTCCTGTGAGTACTGTGTGGCGCCCATTGTCCTTGAAAGACACAAATTACTCGCGACTAACCCCACCGTGCTGCAAAACAATCAAATTGAACATGATATTAATAAATGAGTTCATCCTAGTTTAATTAAAGACAAGGAATTTCGATTGTATTCATACCAGGTTTAAGGAGGAACTTAACAAGAGGCTTAAGCCTGAAATCGATTAATGTGTCATTCATATACATGCCGATTGTTCTGTCAAAGAACTACTCTCTTTCTGGAACAATTATCTGTGACTCTGGATGTTTGATACACAGATTCCCTCGAAACTTATCTAGAGTCATAAACTCTTCTTAACCCGATAAAAAACATGATTCATTCAAGTCAATACTTTCTTCATCATTTGATGTTTCAGAGACCTTTATATTGAATCTTCTGCTAAACCCTGCTTCCTACACTTCCTACAAAAAATGATCATTTGTATTATAAGCTTCGCAATTCTAAAGGTATCTTACAAATAAATCTTACGAAAGTATATGGTCGTATGTATAAAATGTTAACTCTGGTGAACTTGATCATGTTTAAGGGTGGCTGGGGTGGGCCGTATTAAACGGAATTTAGGGCTTCCTATTCCCATTTCTAGAAGCTCTTAGCAGTGCCACTTACTGCGAGTCTATTTTGAAATATTAATTTATTTTTCTTGCATAAATGGTGACAAAATCATAGTTGATCAATTGAATCAATAACCTGTGATCATAGTTTTCTCCCCTGAATGCAACTCGCACATAACCGTTTTTTCTAGTTAAGATGGTGTGACGTGTGTTTCTGGGTTTGACAAACAAAGGAGTCGTCGGCAGAACGGTTTATCGCTTCTATTAACGCTCGCTCTTGTATCTCCGCGGGATGTTCTAGTTGTGTTTCGGCCTCGTGTCCGTCTGGAAATAGCCCTCTCATTTCTGATGAGAAATATGTTTATGCATTAATTCAGGATTTTACATTACTATTATGATCTATTTATATTTAAGTTTCCATCCGGCACAGGGTGTGACTTTGGTGACAGTGTGCGTGCTGGAATGAGCGGCGATCCGGATTTGGGCAAGTTCAGACGACCTTGCCTCGTGCCTTGAAGCAGAAGAAGTCCCTGGCATCGTAACCCCTGCCAAAGATTATTGCGAGTGACTCCGGATCCGGAGACATTTGTAGACACAGAAACAGAACCTACAATTACAAATTAAAAAGCTTTATATTTGTAGAATATAACATTATGAAATAGACGAATCCGTGTTTTGATCAAATTACATGAGTTTTGGGTATTGATATTATCTAGATTATGTAAAATTGCTTGAGTTGGACCAGTCGACATTGTTGCAAAATTCCGGGCCTTTGTGAAGAATTTTAGATGTCATTTGCATTTCAAGTCTTCCATGCTGCGCTTCTTGGACTCCAAGACCTTGGAAATTCTGGACCAACTGAATTCCAGTCGTAGTTGTACGAAACGAAAACCTCTGGCTACTTATTAGATAAATTCATTGTTTAGAGTATGAGTTAGCATGGGCATTGTTTTGAAGTGTGTGTTTTTGTATCAGCGATGAATGTTATGGTTCACATGAAGTTTGTGTTTCAAGCCAGAATTACGTCGCTTTTCACCCCTCGTACACAACAACACGAGCGAGTTAAGTTCATGAAAGGTATCATACCTAAGTTACTTAATCACAATCGCTTTTCCAAGCAATTTGCAAACCAAAATACACCAAAGACTCCAAGGCTACCTTCATCTTGCTCAAAACCAGTGTCATTGGGGCCTACGGAGTTTCCAATCCTTCAAATTACTGGTAGATAAAGTTTCATTTGGTTAATTCTCTAAGCTCTAATCCCACTTGACTCTAATCCCAATTGAATCACCAATTTGATTACAAAATGTCTGTGTCTTTCTTTGTAGTGTATGTGAGTTTGTGTGTGGATGAAATGGATGAGTGTAATGGATAGCTGCAGGAATGACTGAGGTAAACTGTGACACACGGATTATTGTATAACACACGAAATAGGTCAGTTTATTAATACAGAAACAATATGTACAGCGACTGTGTTGATTCACGGAGGGAGAGAGAATGAATGAATGTTATGACATGAAAGTGGAGGATAGTTGTAGTGAGAGAACAAGGGAAGCAAATGAACGAGGGACTAAGGAATAGTAAGATATGGTAAAATAATGGAACTTAACATTTGCATTTATGAGAATGTAGGTAAAATATAGAATGCATAAAAGGAACTCAAACCACTTAAATAATGAACTGAAAATTCCGGCCACCTTGAAGTATACTTCAATTGATTGAGAGGTCATTGATGAAGTGTCGTCATTGATGGGAAGAAGAGAGATCTTAGTGATTGATCGCTCGATTACTCCGTCTTTTGTTCGTATGGTCACGACTCTTGATAAGTCATCACGTCCAGAATGAAGTTCAAGGATAAGTCCTAACTTCCATCGTTGAGGTGGTTGATTTTCATCTTTCAGCAGCACCAAGTCGTTGATGATGGGCTGAGGGTGTGACTTCATCCATTTTGGTCGCTGCTGCAGGCGGGTGAGATATTCAGCTGCCCAGCGTTTCCTGAATTGTTGCTGAAGGTACTGAATCCGTTGCCAGCGGTCAAGTCTTGAGATCCTCTCAGTGGTGACGTCAGGGTTTGGAGCATCATTTACAGGAGCTCCGATGAGGAAGTGACCTGGTGTTAGGGTCGCAGGATAGGGCAGTGATGGGTCTAGAGTTTAGACAGGGCTCAATTTGACACATGACTTCACGCCAGCTTCCCAGAGAACCAGGAGGAATAAAACTCCAGTGTATTCCACCATCAGCAAGATCATCCTGGATGGAGGGACTGTGTTGTTGCACAAGGGCTGCTAGTTCGTGGAGTTCTCTGGTTGCTCCAACAAAGTTTGTCCCATTGTCACTGAAGACATGGTAAGGCTTTCCTCTTCGGGACGCAAAGCGTCGAAAGGATGCAAGAAATTTTAAGGGCACTTACAACTTCCAGGTGTATTGCACGAGTTGTTAAACACACGTAGATGGCCAGGTACGCCTTGAATGTGACCTTACTTCTTGGGGGGATGGCACGGAGGAGAAATGGACCCGCGTAGTCGATTCTAACCTTGAGGAAGGCTCTGGCAGGATTGACCCGATGGAAAGGAAGGTCGCCCATATGCTGCTCCAAGCACTTAGCTTTCATTCAGTGACACTTGAGGCACCGTTTGATTGTGAGCGGACAGCGTATTTACCTCGAAAAATCCAGTATGTTTGTTGTAGAAGGGAAAGTAGGAGTTGACGTCCGGCATGAAGATTCTTAAGATGATAAAAGAAGTAAGTCTGGAGTGTCGCGATAGAAGGATCTGATTTCTGTAGCCCACATTGAGAGACGAGTGTCGAAGTCTTCCACCAACTCTGAGCAGTCCACTGGCATCAGTGAAAGGGCAGAGACTAAGTAGTTTACTTCTTATAGGCAGCTGTTGTTTTTGTTAGAGATATTATACGTCTTCCGAGAAATTTTGTTGCTGGTCAAGCAGGATCCATTTCTGAGATGCACAGTTTAGCTCCAGAGCAGTAAGAGGTCCGATGAACTTCTCAAGTCTTAGTCGCTTTCTACTGCAGTTCTGCCGATATCGGATGATCCAGCAAGTGACGCGGATGAGACGTTTGAAGGATGAGTAGCGATGAATCAATGAGTTTTGGTCGGGGTTGATTGTTGTGGTGGCTGTGATTGTGGTTGTCTTAGTCTCCTTTTCCACTTCCGACATGTCTTCAGACGAAATGCCAATAGGTGTAATAGGTTTGTCGAATGCAGTAGGAAGCCAATTAGGTCCGTTCCACCAGAACGAGGATTGTTGTGGATCTTGCGGACTCATTCCACGGGATGTGATGTCTGCAGGATTGTCTTCAGATGCGACGTGACTCCATCGATCAGGAGGAATGGAGCTGATAAGCTCTGTGACACGGTTGGCCACGAAATTCTTGAGAATAGATGGATTGCGGTGTATCCATGCAAGGGTGATTGTGGAGTCTGAGTACACACGGATATCGTCAATGGTCATCTTGAGGGCTTTGAGAACTGATGACCTTTGAGAACTGATCAGGTTTGCCAGCACAGAGTACAGCTCCACAAAGCTCAAGTTTTGGAAGCGATATTTTCTTTAGAGGTGCTACACGTGTTTTAGAGGTAAGAAGAGAGATTTTAGGGAATGAGGCTTGCCCTGTGGGGATCACAAAAAGATATACGGCAGCACCATATGCTCTTTCGGATGCATCAAAAAAACCCACACAACAGACTCGAGGAGGAGAGGTAGGTAGGATGCACCTAGGAATCGAAAGACATGGAAGTGAGGTTAGACTGAACTTGAAGATGTTCCATTCTTCAGTGAGATTCCTCGGGAGCTCATCGTCCCACTTCAGGTTGAGGCTCCTGAGAGACTGGACAAATATCTTCGCTTTTATAACGACAGGAGAAATCCATTCGATAGGCTCAAAGATCTGAGACATCTCGGAAAGGACAGTTCTTCTTATACACTTCAGGTGTTCAGCCACGGTTCGGGGGTTCAGTAGTCTATCTACTGGATTCATGGGTCGGGGCTGGGTCTTTCCCCAAGGAGGCTCAGTCCCTATGGTGTGT
>JAQGAB010000395.1:0-28498 GCA_034696565.1 Isotomurus graminis | reverse complement strand
GTACTTAACAAAATCGCATGAAACACCGTTGACTTTTAGTTTAACACAAAATATTTGAAGAAACATTGTTGTACTTAATTGTAATTTAAGCTGTGAACATCCTGTCATATTAAATATACTTTATAAAACCAGTTATACGTAGTAGAAGGTGTTAAGATTACATTGTTAATTCCTACATAATATAGGTGTATGTATCAAGGCATACTTAAATCACACACATAATATTGTTACATTTTATCACGTCAAGTATGAAACAAGAAAATGTTCCATATTCAAACTGCGTGTAAGAAGGAGCAGTAGAGTTGTTTTATTAATAAAATAACTTTGAATAATAATAATTCACTCTGTCATAATTCTTTTCTCGTCCACCCCGATTACAAAAGGTACATGAATTTCCTTAAAATAATTTCTCTCTCTCAGACTTTTCTACGATGGGAACTTTTGAGACCAACTGAGGTATCACACGAAAGGTGATCAAGTATCAAAAATTTGTCCACAGGGTCGTCGGAGAATTATTACACACATTATGGTTTTCAATAAATGATTTCTACCTTGATTACTCCCGAATAATGGACCTCAGGTTTTGACAATCATCGTATAATAATATTGGAATGACAATGAGCAAGACAAGTAAGATCTCCAGAGGTTGTATAAGGAGCCCTTATAAATATACTGAAAGTATATAAAGCAAGGAAGGTCTACTTCTACCGTCTACACTCTACACATGAGAAATGGAAGGGACAAAGTCACTCTGAAGTGAATTTTCCCCATGACTGCCTCTGTGGCTTTGGTTTTGACTCACTCCCCTCCGCTTTCTCGGTTCATCAGAATCTCTCAAATTCACATCATCATCCAATTTCTCCAAGTTTACAAACCAACTCTACTCACTGGAAAATCAACTCTCTCTCTCATTTCCTTATTCACTCTGACTTCCAAATACACTTTGTATATAAAGGAAAAGTTCCTGAAGCTTTATCGGAAGAAAGTCTCTCTACCACCCTTGGCTTTGCTCTCGCAGAGATCAATTCACTCATCACTTCCCCCAAATAAACACCATTTCTTGTACCAACTCAATCTCTACTACAAATGATGCACTTAGACCTCAGGCATTCCGTATACAGTGTATTCCCACTCTTACGCTCCATTGCTCTTTGACATGTTCCCACCAATTAAGACACTAAAATAAATGTTACTACCTCCTTTACTTACTCGTATACATTTATTACTACAAAGGAGACATCATCACAATATTTTTGATATTTTTTTTACCTACGGTCATTCTTCCTACAGCTCTTCTCAGGAATAAACGTGAGAACGTGAGAAGATATTCCATTCTATTTCTACACACACGGAGACCAAGTCAATCTTTGCCAATTTATTTTTCATTCTTCATAGAATCTCTCTTGGAACCAAGTCGTACGTACAAAAAACTCCGAGCACATTACTACTACTGATATGTGATGTATGCATGACTCTACGAATATTATGAATGATTCATGAGAAAGAAACGCTTTAAAATTCACGATTTCCATTCACTCTATTCGCTTCTCGGTGTTCTGTCTATTTTACACTTCTAACAATATTTTCAGTCCCACCAACAACTTTATGAATGAGGTTTACACGAAGAAATGAATAACAATCATATTTCACATTTATTACGTGTGGTAGGTTAACAATTTACCGCATCATTTTCATGACTATCAAACAATGAGTTGGGTACAAACTGGGCTAATTATTTTGCTTGCATGAAGAACGGTATTGTTAGGAATTTTGTGGTCAATATGGCCTTACATTTCACTACGATCAATGTGGAATGAATCATCGTTTTTTAATGGATGTTCATTGCTTATACCTACGTAAGTATGCACGTATTTCCTCCGAGGAGATGCCAAGTTAACCATCATTATTGTGTTGTATTCCATCAGCCATGAATCGGGTAAATGTCAGTTTGGTTAAATGTTATCCTCTTCATTGTGTGAACAGATTTCTTTTGTCAGTTTTTATAAATGAATGGCCTATCTCTCTCTCTATCCACACGAAGGAGCACCAGATCAGGCTTGAGATAACATGATGTATTTTCCATTCACAAAACATCTTCGAGGTAACCCCGGTCACCAACAAATTGGTCGTAATCACAGGATCACAAAACTGCCACTGAAATTGAGTCATCATCATGAAGCATTCTATCATAATATTTCTGCCTTATTGTTAGACTTTTTTATGGTCTTTAATCTTTTATATCCCACCCACCCGTAACAATGTGGAACAATCGTCTTGTGAGATTCAACAAATATACACGCATACACATATGATGGGGAGCACATCACAATCCATATAATTGACTGAGGCGCCTACAAGACTTCTGTATTGAAAAGGACCACATTTTTTCTTCAAATAAATCCAACCTAGGAGTGTGGAAAAGAGTACATCATTATTTCATTGTTCATGATTCCTGACACATCATCATCTCTGATGGTGGTATAGTGTCAGCACACAATTGGTTGTGTGAATGGATTAAATCATAACTTAAACATGTCATCCGTATGCAAGCACATGCATTCGTATTTTACTATTCCTGACAGCTTAAACTACACACACAACTAGTAATCCTTTACCCCGTCTTTATATTTGCATCCACAGTATTAATCCCAGATAACTGCAATAACGTGTGAATTGTGTTGGTGAATTATTTTATTGGTTCACCCTTCATCACTATATTTCAATTTCAGGCCAACAATAAACACAAATTATGTTTGGGACTCTACTACTAACTAAATCTCCAATCCGCAGTGTGTGGCATTTCTGTTTTCAGATTTGTAGGGTTACCTTCAGCAAACTAATTTCCATGCAATTAATGCAGGAAGGACACCCGCTTAGCAAAGCAAGTATTAAGTAGCCGAGTCCATGACGAGTTAATGAATGCAGGGATCCATATTGCAGTGGATTTTCGGAGCGTGTCCATTTATCCCTGACTATGGTGCGTACACATCCCGGAAAGCAAGGGGATGAGAGGATGACGCCCGGATTCCCCGTCCGAATCGTCCGAACACACAAAATATTATTTCTCTTCGTAGATTCCTTCTTTGTGTAGATTGGAGATTGATTCTGAGATTCCGTTTCGAGGTGACAGCAACCTAAAATTCAGTAGCATTGGTAGCAAGTCAATGGAGATTACATTTGACGGAGGGACTCGGAGTGTCATACATATTGTGATGAGGTGGACAAGCGTGTCCAAATATTTATTGATAAGTCTTAAGCAGAGCATGAGGAGGACTTGTGTGTGCACTTGACAGGAGGAGAAAGCCTCGTGGACTTTCACAATTTATTGCTCCACCAGACTACAGACTGCAATACCACATGATAATAAGACTTCCTTACCGAATCATCTCGTACCAGTAACAAATGATACGGTCATTCTTTGCAGACTTTGGTAATGGATGGAAAGGACTGAGCAGGAGACATTCGTACAACTTTTGATTTCAAACCATCAGTTGCAGGGATGCGATTTTGCATCGGACGCTACTTTTCATGCCAATCTATATGATAATATACACAGAATATTTTGCACGACAAATTTTGAAGCAGTTTCACTCAAAAATGACTGCATACCAACTTCTCTTACTTATGATGTAGTTATCCAGGATTAAGCAAAGAAACAAATCTAATTAAATCACAAAACTAAATAGAACTTTAATGGAATTTATAAACCTAGCACACTTTCATCAATTCAACAATATTTCACTCATGATTGACTTTTGTTCTGCTAAGCAGCCTCATTAGAAATATTTCAGTGATTTTAATCCTCTCAAATGCACACTTACGATGAGCTCAACTAAGCATTGGTCAACAATGATTTGTTAAAATATATTTCTACTTGTAATGTGTAAGCAAGCAGACGAATATATTAATATACACACATGTGTGTGTGTAGAGATGAGAGATGAGGTAAGAGCTTCGCACAGAAGCCACGGAGTGTAAATGTAAATGAAGGCGAGCCATTTCAAGTGGCTTTTGGGTCGAGGAGACGATGAATTGAATTTTCAACTGCAATACATTAAACTATGAGGAAGATGACAACGGCACATGCACTCGCTCTCTCGTACTTGTACAATCATCAAAGACTTATATTAAAAATGCATTTCATGAAAACTTCTAACCACACACACACACACGTAATATATATTCACATGCTTTTTAAAAGACTCAGACTCCGTGTTCCCTGCTTGCCAACTTCGTCGAGAGAAAACAAAGCAAGAATTTGTGTCTTCAAGTCTTCATGACGAATTCCGTCGAGTCATGACATTTTTAGTGTGTGCATAGACACTTGAGAAGATGAAGACGGTCGCTACACGAAGACCTTTACAGCAGCGTTAAAGAATTTTGTTCATTGTAGATTGTAAGTTGTACGTACGAACGAATAAGTCTCTACCTGCCACCAGCGATCCATTCCTAATAAACCAGACTAATATTTGTCAAGCGTAATGGTAAATGGTATTAAGTATTAAGTTGCGGCTGCGTGGGAGGTGGAACGAGGATTTCTACACAAAATAAACATTAAACGCTTTCAATAAATGTACATCTTAAACTTTGGAATGTAAAGTGCAGCACATAGCCGAAAGATCCAACAGAATCCAGAGGAATTTAAGACAGACAAAATATTAACTTTAAATTCATTCAATACGCACATCTTCACATTACAATACTACAAACAGCGTTTGCCAAAAATAACTACTACTGTAATGATTTCATTCTGCAAATAATTCCGCAAACTTTCAGTGTAAATTAGTAAATTCACTTTCGCATCATACTTAAAACACACATCGTGTGGATGAATGCAAATAACCGTGATTTCCACTTATTCCGCAAACAACTTTAGCTGTGTAAGTTGTTTTAAGTTGTTTTAATGAGCTCATGATTAATTTTAATCCCATATGTTTAGACGACAGCACAGGCATTATATTCCGGGTGAAAGTCTACTCTACAGAGCAAATAAACGCTTGAATCTTTTAGTAAAACAATATACAAATCTCCTTTCTGCTGCTGGTCGAATGACAGACAGACAAGCAAAAAGAAGTTGGCTGAAGGGTAGGAAAACATTTTTTCTGTGGAGACAGAATATGTTTGACAAACTACGAACGGAGGTCACCAGTCACGAAGTAATGAGGTTGATTATGAAATAATTACAGAGGACATCAATTTAGAGACACACACACAACAGACACATCACGTTCCACCCAGCAGCATTCGTACCTCCTTCTGCTCTTTTAGATTCGTTAAGTCAACCAACATTATTAGTGAGCCCAGCGGGGTGTCAATTTAGTATTGGCAGGCCTTGTGCCGTTCCTTCCACAAAACAAGCTTGTCATTCAGACTTTCAGACATATAAACTTGACATGCAAAATGTTCTTCTGTGTACTATGCTGCTGTATATCTTATTCTACATATTTCCAAATCTCCACAAACGCAGTCTTATTAGTGTATATAAAACAAGTAAATCTCAAGTTTTTTCCGTTCTTAATTGGACTTTTTAAATAAAAGAAAAACTCACTCACCCCCCAAACACACACCGTATAGAGATACAGGAGGAGTTGCGGATTGATTGAATCGATTTGGGGGAAAAGGATGATGGAAGGATGTACATATACGCGTGTGATGGGCAACAAAAGTGAAGAACCACATCAAAAGAATCTCATCGGATGTTGCTGAGTCTACCATTTCCTATTTCCTACCACTACCAGCATAATAATAATCTTAGCTACCCAAAAATCTCTTCCGTGTCTTTTGTACGGTCACGTAGCAAAGATAAACCTGACACTCTCTCCTTTCTCCCACAACAACTGTCAAGTCCAGTTCACAGTTAGATGAGCTTTCTTCCTCTAATTCCTCCAATTGTGGGAGACAACAAGAGCCCTTCAATCTCCACACACATTGAGCCATGCACATTTTTACATTTCACGTGAGAAGATGAATCCCTTCCTCTTCCCTCTTCTACTTATATCCATGCATCTAACTTTTAATTTCAACCAGGAATGCGAATCTGACACGATTACTGGAGTTGTAAATCTATCTCAGGCTCAGAATTATTCGGATCATTTCCTCTTCTGAGCCTGCGAACGTGTGCAAGAAGCAATCAAACACACAGGGAGAACATTTTAATATTGAGATGTAGGGTGGAAGTATCATTTTTCATGGGGACTTAAGTATAAAAGGAGATGAGGGGATGATGATCATGATGAGAGATCAGTGTGCCAAAGCAGGTGATGAAATGAAACTTCCCTTTCCTCTTGATGGACAAATATGCAAGTCTACCTGTAACAAACAAGGACAAACAGGGTATCAAATTAATCCCCTTGGTTCACTCGTTATAAGCTTATCTGCGTGGAATTTATTTACATGAGAGCAATAAAATCACTTTAACGAGATCAGAGCAAATTCCATTCTTCCTTTTATTACGTTACGTTATTAGTTAGGGCTTTGATGTGTACAGATGAAACAAGAGAAAGCGGATGGAACGAAAAATCTCTCATCGTTGCTACGCAGGTTGGTCTTGAGGACCTCTTCAGATGCTCCTACAAAACTCGCTCCTCTCTCTCCGCAAAGATTAAGCCTACACACGGTTATTACCAAGTAATTTCCAGGCTTATGTGGTACGCTGAATGTGTTCCATATTGCCGAATCTATCCAGGATTTTCTTGGAATCAGAATCATATCCTCCACCAACTTGTTTAATGACACATGCCCCGCTTTTTGTGAGTAAATCCTTCAATCCTTCGTAATGAGGTCGATCAGTCGCAAATTTGCTATTATGTGATTACTTATTATTATTACTTCTAACAAGTAGGCTTATCAGTCTTAAATTAACCGATGCAATGAAAACCTACAGAGTCATAGGCGTAGGAGTTAGATTGCCTTACTTAATCCTATAAGTGTTTATTATTCCTCGGGAGGAATCAAAATATTGATGAAAGTATATGTCGACTACAAAAGGATTGAGGGAAGAAAGAAAGTCTATTTTTGTACTTAAGCTGAATCACAACCCTCCCTTTATGTACCGAAAGTCTTCTTAAAGGTACAGAGGTGAGTTTAAAGAGCAAGTAAACATTATTTACTTCAGCTGTATTGTCAAAATATTCGTCTCACCTTGCCTCATTCTTTCCTTCCCATTTAAGTATTCACTCTCCAACGTCTCCAACGCATACATTAACATTTATATCATATCCATCATCATTCTCCATTAAATTAAGCCCCTCATTCACGAGGCAGCACATTTTAAAAATTTCATCAAAGTAGAATTGTCCACTTTCCTAAAATGACCACACAAAACTCAAAAATGTTTCCAATATTTCCCCAATGAATGAATTTAATTTGAAAGAAAACGTGAGTTTGGCTGACATCCTGAAGACCACTCGATCAAGAAAAAACCTTAACTTGTCACAACCAACCATTTTACAATCCTGAAACTACATTGCACCTTAATAATATATCTACACACAACAACACAACCAATGAATTTCTTCGAGTAACTGAAGGACACTTTAACTTTCTGTGTACAGTTGTTCTGTTCTGCACTTTTTATTAGAATAATTCCTTCTTATATTCTCCAAGAAGACCAAGTGAATCCCCACACACACACCCTTCTTGTAGGAAGAAGTCATCATTTATGTATGCATGACTTTCAAAGAAGAAAGCCCCTATTCTTCCCAACCTAAGCTGATAATTGCATACAAACCATTCTTCGTTGTGTTATGATTTCTCAAGTATTTTTACAATACTTGAAACTTCAGTCAGAACTCCTCTAGTCTGTCTGTCTCTCTATGTATCTCTCACTCTCTCCATAAGATTATTAGTTTCAAACCAAACTTTACCAAGCCAGCAAAAATGATTTGACACGTACAGGCAAACTGTCATCGGAAAAGGAAAGTATGAAAAGTAAGAATGACGAGTCCGTATTTGAAGAGGCAAAAGAAGACCCATAATTCGGGGAATTTCATCGGTGACATGTCTCAGGAAAGGTAGAGAGAGAGAAAACACTTGAAAGATGTATTCAATTTGAAGAACTCTTCGGAATGCCAATATAGTCTGTCCTTTTGTCAAAAACTCCAAGACTTTGCACAACCCACCAAGAAGATGAACCGACGACACACAACATGACATTTTCATTTCATCCTTCCTCCCTGCGCCTCTCTATTTATTTACTCGTCCCTTTTCATCGCAAATAACGTCTCATATTTTTATAACCATCCCCCAAATTCAATGCAATTCCAAATTTTTGCTTGTACAACCGTACTCCTATGTGTTTATTATGTTTTCAGCCTCCAAAGGTCTCAAGTGGGCACACATATATGGAATCAAACCATTTTCCACAATTCAATAAAAGTAGAATGAATGAAAATACAATTCTTTGACAGAAGTCTATGAATCTTTTTACGGAGCGGAATAATAGACTTTCCTCCGTGTGAGTTGGGAACTTTTTGGTTGATTCAATTTTATTGTGTGTGTAGAAAAAAAACAGCCAAGTGGATAGGAATACGAGAAAGCTTTCACCGTAGAGAAAGACGCTGTTAGAAATAAAGAAGTATGAGAGCGTAAAGTGCGTGTGGGTTAATGAGAGAGTGGCGAGGCATTGATGATAAGCACAAGGACGATAAGTACCATTTGTGTAGACACTTCTGAAGAAAGTGGAGGTGATGACTAGTGATGTTAGGACACTTGGGTAAGTAGTGGTAGTGGTGGTAAGGGTCGGAGTAAAGTGTCATCTTGGTGGGCGACTACGAGAGTCATTGTGGGGTTGTTCTTGCACTCAGGGCTCATCGACTACCATTAAGCTGTCCTCGAAGTCAAGTCAAGTCTACTTCCTTCCGTTTATCTGTATCAATTTAATATGACTCTCAACACATTCAGATTGACTTGATATGATACTTCAGGGCTCATCCAATCCGTCATCATCTTGTTTTTATCCACCCTGGATGATCCTCCAGCCACTCGGACCTCCAAGTGCAGTGTAATGTGCACTTCGGACTTCCACCACCACCACCCGCTCAAGTACCCCACTCTACTTTCTCCTTCTTCTTCTTCCTTGCATCCTTAACATTACTTCACACACACATACACATCAGCATCATCATATAATGTTATATATCACAATATCACAGTCAACAGTGCATCCACTCATCCAGCACTCATGATCCTGACCTCCACTCATTAAAAAGTACGACTTGATCGCTTTCTTTTCATGACTATTATACTCATATGCTTTGCGGCTCATACGGTCACTATCATCATTAATCTCTCGTCGCTCTCATGAGTTTACATTTATAAAACAAGTCTCGTCAGTCGAATTAAGTCAAGTCCACTGCTCCGTGAATGATGATGGCTCTTGGGCTCCACATACTCTTATGTCAGTACTTCACTACACACGCCAAAAAATCTCTTGATGAACTCGTCAAATGAGTGTGTAACATCTGCCTCCGAGACAAATGACCAAAAGTGGATGGTGAAATGTCGAAACCCCACTAGCTATTGAAGATGCACGTAAGTTCATCTGGTAAGGACACATTCACGATCAAAAAAAGTAGAGGAACCCTCTCACTCTACCCGTCTTGTTCACCCAGTGACAAATAACTTAAGCCAAGACTCCTCAAGTGAGGAGGACCCTTAGGTATCATCATCTGAGATAATGACGAGCAATCCAAAGTGCCATCAACATGTACGATGATCTCTCTCTTCTAAGCCTGCTACACTTTCCACTAGCGCAATTCACTTCTCTCATGACACTTAACGCTTTGTATGTCCTCCAAAAGAGTTTTCCCATTCAATACGGAAGAACTCTCAGACGCTACTAGACCAACACTTTAGACAAATGCCACAGTTTGTTCCACAGTCACCCAACAACTTGGATTGGATTCACTTAAACTGAAATATCATCAATTCTAGAGTCCTCATCCAACTTGTTTGAATTTCAACTCATGACTTTCCGAGTTCAACTATCATGACGTGACTATCGCACGAGTGCCTCTTCTTAAGAGACTACAGAACTCATCACAAGAAGTATCCTATGCTCCGTGTTTGTTGATGATCACCCTAAAAAACCTGTGAGATTTGAGATTTAAAAGAATTCAACAACCAATGTGCATAGGGGATGATGATAGCTCTTCAGGAATTTAGAGAGACACTAATGTATAAGAGCTACACTTCACCACCAACAACACCTTACACTTCAATTGATGATCCTTAAAAGTTCCAGTCACAATACGGGATTAATTTAACCACGCAAACATATCGAGAGTTTAGACCTGATTTTTGCAAGCAATATGTATACATTGTACTTGATATCTTGTAACAGCTTGTCACTCATAAGAGGCATCATTAAACCCACAAATTGATCTTCAATTACTAAAGAGTCCTTTTCTAACTTCATTCACAAGTAGAAGCCACAATAGATGAGAGATTACAGCAGGATTACAAGATTGTTTAAAACAAATTCGTGAATGGTGAGATGTTATCCTTATTGTATAGATGCGTGTGCTTTATCACCACAGATCATCTTTTACGGTCGTGGGACAGAAAAACTACCAATTTTGCATTTATCTTGCATAATAATAATTTAAGGCTTCCAGCAGAGAAGTTTCACAAGAAGATCTCCAGTCAAGATACGATTATATCTCATGCACCACAGAGAATCAGAGTGGAGAGCATGAAACCAGAGCGCAGATCTCATTGTTACCTTCTCTCTAGAGTATATAGAATCTATATTTTATACCTTATATAAGCTTTCACAGTTCATTCATAATGTAAGTTAGAAATATTGTAGAATTTTGAGTCTAGAGAGTCACTCCGTGTTCCATTATGCTGAGTGAAAGGGAAAGCACGCGAGAAAAGAGACCACAAGCAAAAAGATATTCTAATTCTAATCATTCAATCATAATTTCTTTCGCTTTTTGATTTCATATGACGATTACAAATCTTGGGAATTTTCAATCTGACTGCACATCTCTCAACTCCTAGAATTGTCCCAGGCCACAGGAGGACAGGTCAAGTGAGCATTACGGATTGTAGAAGAGATTTTTAGATTTGGTAGAACTCTCCTGATCCTGGGAATCGCATGAAGAACCTTATTCTGATTTTTTGACGTTGTGTGAGGAGATGCGAGCATAATTCCACTTATCCCCCCAGTCTTGTGTGGAATAATAAATTCAGAATATTAAAATTTCAGGAAAGATGAGAGAGGACCTTTTGAAAATGCCTTGATCTGGAAATTCGCATAGGGAAGTCCCACTCCAGTGGAGTCTCCTCAAGTGCCTTGTAACAATCAGCCTGCAGGGTTTCCTTTCAAGTACCTGTCCTCTACCTCTACTACCTTCCCTTCTTGAGAGGGATATGCCCAAAGAATCGAAAGCCAAAGACAACCAAATCCTTCGCAAGTTCCTTTATTCTCAAACTCAGTGGAGCAGTAAAGGATACCATTAGAGAAAGAAACAACTTCAAGTGGCTCACGAAAGAAGAATAGTCTTAGAGTAATCGACAAGAAGCCGGGTGACGAAGCCACTTGTGACAACGTCCTCCCAGACTTCCTTGCAACTCAATGCAGTCATCATCAGTTGCGTATTCAGTAGCAAACAAAGATAAAAGAGGAAATAAGATGAAGAGTAGTCTGTTCAAAAGAAAAAAGGATTTCTATCCCTTTTAGACACACATCTATAGCACACACACTCCTATACACCTTTACCTAAGAATAAAGTGTATCGATCTCCTCTGTTGAAAGAGTTGAGAAAGTATTTCAATAAAAAAGAGGAAGTGAATGGTAGTTAGTTGAGTAGGTGAAATCACTTGAACTATGAAACCTTCTCTTTTGTATACCTCAAAGTTACTTTTTATCCGAGAACAATGTAATCTACAGATGGATTAGATCAATTCTTAGAATATATCCCTGCACTGGGTATCAGACATCAGAGTATTACTGGTTATGTAGAAAGCAAAACAAACGGAGATGTCGGAGATAAAACTGCAGTTTTGATGAGTTCTAAAGAGGACTTGACAAGAGAGACAAAAGATCATTTAGTTTAGAAGGTTTCATTGTATCTTTCAGAAGTGAATTAAAAGGAATTATAGAAACAATAAAGATTTGGAGAAAGGGTCAAGCTGGAAGCTGGACGGATAAGCCTGGTCACTTCTTGGCATTCATTCTCAAATCAATTAGAGACCACAACATCAAATGTCATGTACAGATTCAGGTTACCAAACACCAGAGGTAAGCAGTTTGCGGTTTCCAAAAAAAACAGAATCTTTTCAGTGTGTCTGCTCCTCCTTAGTCTGGATGTTCGAATTGAATGATAAGGGAAGAGAATAATGACTGTATAAAAAAATAAAGGTAGTGAGATGTTCGACCACTTCGGCACGAAGCCAATAAATCGACCGACCACTGCAATGAACAGGGAAAGCCCTAACAAACACACAAGAGTCAGGAAGGAAGGAAATCTCTGGTGTCTGTGGAATACGTGCCGAGTCGATCTCTCCAAAGTTGGAAACTTCCAAGGATGAGTGAGAGAGCCAACGCTAACTTAAAAACTACACCAGAGTAGTAACTTCTAGGAGGGACAAATAGCTTAATAAACGATCTCTCTCCATGTTGCAGGGTTCCGAACAAACTAACACATCCAACGTCCTCCAACCTCTTGAAACTTTCCCCTCTCTCAAACAGTTAGTTAGTTATTGGCAAAAACTTTTCTTTTTTGTGATACTTCACGAGACAAAACCATTTCGGATTTCCATCCCAGGCAGATGCACATGGAGCGTCAATTTCGTCGGTAAATAATCAACTGAATTTCATAAACTCAGAACCAGTGTATGCAGTCTGCATCATAGATCTTATACATATATAGTTCTATGGTCTGCATACACATCATCATCATTCGTAGCTTTTCAGATATTCAAGTGCCCAATAGTATTCATTTCCATGAAAAAAGATATCTACACGGATTATTATGCACATGATTTCAGTTCCACCATTTCCACCTCAACACACTCATAAATAGTTGCTTTCCCTGCCAGAGAGATGCATCAAGACTTGACTTGTCATACGTACTAGTGAAATAAGCATTCACAATAATTCACATCCGCGTGCAACTTAAAATTAGGCAAATTCACGTATATTTTGTTGCTCGTTGGTAGTACGTTTTGTGAAACGATAGTATATTTCGTACAACTTTCACAAGAACTTTACTGGCATTTGGTAGAGTGAAGGCACAACGAAAAAAATGAATAGAGGAATGTGAAGAAGAGCATAAGCGAAGAGTCTCATGGATTTTGTGCTTGCATCCAATTAAGTCTTGTGAGTGGCACTTCTCCCATCCCCATTAGGTTTTCAAACGAATGCTAATTTCTATGAGAGAGACTCTTAGGAGATTTTTGGCTTTCAAAAAAACGAGAGGAATTTAAGAGGACAATAATCATCTCGTCATGATCCCATTTGGACTAATCACACTAGTGGTGGTGTAGATAAAGGCACCCAAAACCACTGAAGAGCTAAATAAGATGATAATACGGCTCATCTTTCAAAATGTCCCTTCAAGAAGATGCAGAGCAGGGAAATGTACAGAGAAGTGTTTGATCATTTCATAAAATCATCTAGAGTCTTTGTGATTTCTCCCTTAGTGAACCAAAAACCTCGTCCTGTAAGAATCAAATTTCCATAAATTACAGAAAGAGAGAGAGAGAGAGGGTAAAATAACCCTTATTAAAAGCTAAATGGGGTTCTACTAAAAGAACTACACTTCACGAGATCCTCCTCTTCCATACATTTCACCACTGGTAATGTAAACTACAAGATGATCAATTTGTAAAAAGTATTCTTATAATTCATTTTAAATTGTGGTACATACTCGGCCACAACACACAATTCCTCCTCTGTCTTCCTCAACGTAGACAACGAAGTTCATTGATTTTTATGAAGACGGATCATCGCATACAGTATTCTATTATTTCTATTTACGATTAGAATTGATAGGAACACAGCCTGTACACCCTATAACCCCTTTTGACCCGCACTAACACTACTAAACTTCCCCCTTTCACTTCACCTTTTTAGGATCAGAAAGAACAGAGGTTTATTTCATACGGGAGATTAATTTAAGTACCCATTTCATCGTAGACACAGAAAAATATGAATTCTCAAGTACTTATCGAATCTAATTCCATTATTGTTCCCTTTCCTCTCTCGCTCTTGAAATCTCATAAAGATGACAGTCAAAATGAGAAGACAACACTTCACAAATGTGTGTGAGTTTCAGAAGGGCCAGTCAATAAATCAAAGGATTCATTTATTCACCTACCAAGTTTTTATCGTTTAGTTCTATGAAATCACTCGCCCCTCCTTGTAAATTGCTTCGTCAGAAAAACATGAGCTTTCATGTATTAATATACACTTTGTGATTTGGTTAGAAAGTTTATTCTGATTTTTTTGATTAAATGAGCTTATTTGTTATGTAGAATGCGTAATACATAATTTTTCCTTTCCTCCATGAATTTCCTCCAACTGCTTCCCTTCAGAAACTATAAACGAGAGATTCATACATTTGCTTTAGTTCATTCATCACGAAATATATTCGGTTAGTTTTGAAAGTATGTCTGTTCCATGACTCGCTTGTGTGTCACTCTTCTACTGCTGCTGTGCGTATTATCCAAGTAGAGAAGCCTCACGATGCCAACTCAAGAGCACTTCAGTTCCAAATTCATACAAAGGAATATGAAGAGGACCAGACTGGAGGAGCCAAGCTGCACACACCAGCAATTGCACAGTATAGACTCATCAGACTTTCCCCACACAGTATTCATCAAAAAGGTACGAGAAATCCATTCTACCGTATGCAACTAACTAACTACACGTCCCACAGCAATAGAAGAACAATATAGCAGCAGAAGTTCTCGTATCATCACAATTCTGAATTCATCACCACACGTCACTTTCTGAATTAACCTCCGAGTGAAAGAAACATTCAGTAAAAAACTCACCAGTAGTTCAGACATGAAAATAAAATCATTACGCAACACATTTTGAATTTTTGTCAACTTAGCAGCCTCGCAAAGTTGATGCTTTATTGATTTTTTTACATTCTCATACAGAAACTAGGAGAATATTAAATACCTACAACAGTTAAAATGTACGCAGAATCACCATCTTCCACGATAAAACTGGAAAATCGTGTGTATTTGATGCATAAGTTTCAAACAGAAATTCCAATGACATTCCTATTGGGTATGTACTATTTACAACTGAATTTTGAGTTGTTTTAATTGAAGAAGAGCAAGTTAAGATATTTGGTATAGACGGCGACAAGCCATAATGGAAGATGTTTCATACCATCGTATATGTAGAATATCAAGAGAAAATAAGATTAATAGTAATTAAAAGTGTTGGCTTGTAGATATTGTAGAAGATCAATCAGCAGACTTAAGTGCATCAGTAAGTTCCCTAATACTGCTCTCTCTGCTTTTCATTCCCATGCATATATTTCTTTATGAAATTAATACACGAGAGTACTTAATTATAATTTAAAGTTAGTCAAAGTTTGCTTAAGGAGCAATGATTTTCACTGGGAGCGTCGATCAGTACTATTGCTGTCTGTGCTTGAGTAGGTGGCTGTAAAGTAACCCTCATGACGCCGCCCTCCTTGTTCATTACCACGATGATGATCGTATCGATCCCCCCTCCTGTCCTGACTGGCTGAGCCTGAACCCGAGTTGTAACTGTTAGGCCCACTACCACCATATGACCGTCCTTGTTGAGAGTGCTGATTGTTCCCTCCTGAAGAATAGCCTTGTGAGGACGGATTCCTTGAATATCTAAAAGACCAAAGGTAAATGAGGAACTGTATGAATTTAAATCCTTCCACTGTCCTCCTAATACTTTTAACCCACATCAAAATATATTTCCGATGCATATAAAATCTAGTGTGGTTGCGATAAATTATAGTTTTGAAGGAGACCGTCCGAGTTTTTAAGACACCATCAAATACTTCCCCTTTGTTTGCATAAAAGCTAAACTTATTCAGTAGGCACTCTCTCGGATTTCAATGAGAGCTTGACACCTTCTTTCTCATATTGAATTACAAGATATTCACGAAAACCCGAGCTTCTCTGTAGGGAGAGACCTTTCTCCAAAAGAATGCATACAAAATGACAGAAAAGCAATCAGAATGGAATCTGCAAATGACTCCTCAATTCTGTGTCAAGACTCGCATTCACGTTCGGAGGGTACACTTCACACTCTTGCACGCTTCGAAAACTCATCAACACTCTTATCGGACTCAGCAAATCCCTCGTACAAACACTGCCATCATACACAGCTACTCCTACAGTGTCTATCTATAACTCTTTCTCTGCAAATATATGTCATTAAGTATCAATCAGATAAGCTCACCCGCTTCCTCCTTGATTACGGTCGTAACCCCCTCCACCTCCTCCACCGTAACCTCCTCCACCACTTCGATTTCCTCCGTAAGAATTGGAATAGTTCGAATTTCCTCCATACCCACGAGACGAGTTTCCTCCTCGACCTGAATTATTCCACTGGCCTTCACCACCTGGAAAACAATAATTTATTCATTGTAAGAAATAGTACAATATTATAAGCATCCAGTAGTTCGCCAAAAAAAATATTGCAAGCTTCCAGCAATCCGATGTCAAGCAAACTAACTAAACCATACTTAGCCAAAGGAGCCATATTTTACAACGAGATGAACATGCATCATATTTATTTTCCAAAATATTCGATGTACGAATGCATATAAACGATAATGCAGTTTTGTAGATACGAATCCTTTCCACACGAACCCTTCCCTTTCATGAAGCACTTCATCTTTCATGCTTTCCTGATCTGACAATAAACCCTGAGCAATTCAATTTAAAGAGTTTACTTTTACTTTGGGAGGAAAGAACCCCTTTTAGAAAAACAAATGGTCAGTCAGAATCGAATCAGGAAACTCAGAGAAAAAGAGTCTCAACATGATCCAAGATGACAACGATATTCGCCTACAAAGCCACCCTTTAGTATCCAGCACTACGAACCACCACATCAGCCTACTTTAGTACTTAAGAGATGAAAGCATTTACGAGTATTCTGTATGTGAGCTCACGCGTTTAAAGACTTACACCTAATCGAGGATAATCTCTCTTGAGTATTCGACAGTTGTGTGTGTTGGTTACCTTCACCCATCACTCATCCTCAACCATTTACAATTCACTAGAATTAATTCTTTCTACTCAACTATCATCACATACACGCTTTAAAGCATTTCTATTTCAAAGTACCAAATGTCAAAGTACAAGAAGGATGAATGAAGAGATGGGAGAGAACTAGAAAACACCTCAATTCCTATTTCGCACAAAACCATATCTTCGTGGTGGGTAGGAAACATGTTCCTTGTTTTCGCAAAGTCCTATTGCCTCTATGTAAGGTTGACACAAAACAAACCTTTAGCTGTCAAAACTCTCACACCTTTGACAATGACTAGAGTGAGCCTATTGCGCATAACAATTCATTCAATGATGGTTCCTATCCATATTCACCTTAAACCACAACAATCAACTTTACTAATCTTCTTGCATTGTTTGCCTTTCTAAACTGGCAGTTAAGGAGACACTGGTGACCACCCACTTTAAATAAGCAACCTTATTTTCTCACCATGATCAACACTTCATTGTGCCTCTAATCCTGAGGTGTCAAACAGCCCAAAGACAGTTTTACTTTCTTAATTCCAAGTTAATGGGATTAGGCACGGATTACCTTAATTCATACACAATATTATAGTCAGTCAGCTATTTCAACGGGGTTTCATTTGTCTGTTAGCTTTCCTAGCATAATCTGTGATCCTCAACTACAGCCTTCTTACGCAGTCAACAATATATTTCCGTTATAGTTTATATAATTATAGCCAGCTGCATCTTCCTACTGAAATGAATGGCTGCTGCTGTTTTAAATGACTAAAAAAGAAGCAAGGAAATATCAGTCGAAAAGAACGAATGAGATGAGATTGATGATGCATTATTCATTTAGCCTGGCGACAAGTACTCTCCATTAATTCTGCACACAAGAGAAAATGGTGTTAGCACAGCAATTCAAGTGAAAGAGAGCGATTTTGTCTTCTTCGTCCTGTTTCACTTTCCTTCATTCTAAACTCTCATTTCCATACCGTTTTCCTCACATAACCAGAAAATAAACGCTTGCTACGCAAAACGACTTTTACTTTGTATACTTCGAAACCACCAAAATTTGCAATCCAATGATACTTCACACGACACTTCAGAACTTTCTCTCAACTCCAATATATGCTAAGCTACCTCAAGCTACCTCTTTATAGTACTTTTCACTTGGTAACTTTTCAATTAACTTTTATCCCACTTTTATGATGGCTCTCATCATTTATTCATCGTCATTAACATCCTCGCAATACCAGAATAAAATTATACCACCACTTACGAGACTATCCGAAACTCGAACTACATATTTATTCTTTCGAAGGGGTGCTCTTTTCCTTACTTTTATGATTTCTGTGGGAAAGACGTGTCAAGCCAAACCTCAAGCATATTCATGCAGAGGCAATCTTACAGAAGGTTCTACTGAGGTGAGTCAAATGAGACGAAAATCAATTATAATACTTTCGTCATCCATAAGTTCCTAAGAACTTGCTAAGTCAACTGTAAACTGTGGGACGTGGAAGAAGGAAAAGGGTGAAAGAATAATCGAGAGAAGTTTGAAACGGTCTTTGCGAGGCACACAGTCAAATGATAATTTTTCTTCAACTATACCTACGTAACCTCAATGAATAAGATCAAGCTGTGAATACCTTATTGTGACTTGTACAAGCAGAATAAGGACTAACAATAAGCCTCATGCTGATTTATTGATTATTCTTCGTCTCAGCATTCCGCCTACTTGACACGGAGGGGAGTTTTATTTTACCTGTACGACATACCTACCCCAGTACTTGTTTCTCTAATCTAATACTTCTTTACATAGCACCTAGTATATTAGTATACTTATTATACTCCTTAAACTTTGAAGCTATTTGACTATTGGTAAGGCTAGGAAACTCTGCAAACCTAAATCTTAATTTTTAATCTCACAATGAAAAACACACACCAAATGTTGACTGGATACACCAGGGAACAACGTGGCCCCATTGCAAACGCTACAGCCTACTTCCACAGTTTTAAACTAATAAATATCAATTTTCGTGTGACTAAGCTCCAGATACATGTCAAAATAATTATCTACTTGACCCAAACGTCTTCATAAAAGACATCAAGATATTTAGATAACTTTCAATGCCTTTTACAACAACAATTCAATGAGTCTGAACATTAGCTAAAATCAAGTCGAGCGAGAATCTTTTTCACACAAGTTCATCCCAGTTTCTCTTGAAAGACGAGTTATGAACAAGTGATGACACTGATGAAAGACCTTCTTCCTCACATTCTCAATAACTCAAATTGTACCCTGAAAGACTTGCACAAACATACGCACTTCACTTCATTCCAATAATACAGAAATATCTGTTCCACCCGAATTCATACTCTTTCATTATGAAAGATCTACTGAAGATTTCTTTTAACCTCTTCTCTTATACAATATTGTGAGCACTCAATTGATGGCAGAATGCAGCAATGCAGAAAGAAGGTAGAGCCTCTTTTTAAGTCCTAAATCCGTAAGACTTTAGTATCATACTTGACTCATGGCCACCACCAACTTCTCACCAAGAATCAATATTTTCAAGTGAATCAACAAAATAGAAAATTTTGAGAAAATTAACATTACTTATAAATATGTTTATAAACTACTAATTACTGATTCGGGGTTTAAAATGTGTGGATACTGCTGGTGAATCAAGCAAGCACAGCATATGAACGTCACTAAGCAGCAATAGCTCACCTCGATTATAGTATCCTCCACCACCTCCGCCTCCACGACGATTATCAGCATTATAAGGCTGATAACGACTGTTATGATGCGTCCCTTCTGTTCTGTGAACGTTGGAGTTTCTAGGTGGAGGCATGTTGCTGTAACGCCCCTGTCCAGAACTTCCATTTTGACGGTTTCGGTCGTACCCTTCTGCCGCTAACATTCTGTGAGCTGAACCATCAAGTGATGCTCTTTGATTAGAATGTGTCATTCCAATCATCGGACGCCAATTTCTTGACTGTTCTGGAGTTAAATCTCCAGGTTTCAGAACCTTTGGAGGGTCGACAGCTCCTTCTAGTCTTGCTGCAGGAAAAATGTAGTCTTCCTCATATTTAGGGTCCCGGAAACGGACACTGAACAATACAAATATTGAATGTAAATTTTAAAAAGAAAATTCAAGGACTAAGTAACTGAAGAAGAAAGACAGGAAATCCTGCAGTTGCGGAATTCTAAGTTTTCAAATTACCAAATAACGTAGTTTTCGTCTATGTCCAACAATCCCTTTATGGGAGATTTCAATACGCCTTTAAGGGCTACTCGATCCTCAGATATCAAAACTTTTCCAGTCACTCCTTGAAAGTCCTTAGCATCCAGGTCTTGTTCATCATCTTTACCAAAGTTGTTTTCATACAAGCCTTCCAAAAAGTCATATCCACTATGTCCGTGACGAACATAAAATCTGTCGTCTCCTCGAACATTACGTCGAACTGTAATAGACAAGAATTTTATCAGTTAAAGCTAAACTCAAATCTACAAAGGGAACACTGTTGACTGAATAATATTTGTAGAATTTAAACTTGTACTTACTTTCATCTTCTGTCAAATCATCATAGAAAGATTTAAGAGCTGCCTTCAGTCTAACTTCGTCAACAAATGGAAGAAGTGCAACTCCTTGCCAAGCGAACTTCTTTCCATTCAGATCGATCTGAAAGTCCTCTGGGTAGAAATCGATGATTGGAGAATCCTACGGATAAAAATCAATCATACTATTATGAACGATTAAGTAGTAAACGTCCATGAAACGGAACGTCAAATCTGCTTACCGGTTCATACATAAGTGTACCCCATGGTTCCGGCACGTGAGACCGACTCGCAGCTGGAAACACTCCCATGAGTTGTTCTAAAGGTTTAAACTAAAAACATCTAAATTAGCATTATTGCTTCAGCCAAAAGCCAAACACTTCTAAGATAACTTACAGGCTGAGTGTATTTTTCAAACTCAGTAGACAGATCTCCAACATTTATAAAATCTGAAGCAAACGGTGCATAGTGATACGGAAAATACCATTTCCAGGAAGCGCACCCCTATCATATACAAAACATCCGACATTGAGCCCACTGGAATAAAATATTACAGTACATTATAATATGATACACTGACCTGATAGTAATATCGAAGAACCCAGCACAGCCCTTGAACATACTGACACGCAACTTCATTTCTGAATTTGAAATTGTCAGGTGCAACATCAAACTTGGACTCGTAGTATCTATCTTTGAATCCGTCTTCCCAAAGGCGTACTTCATCATTATCCTCCTCCTCCTCCTCATCCTGGAAAGGTCTTTTAATTCCGTGGTGTGGGCTTGACCCTGGACTAGGGCTTGGACTTGGAGTAAAAGGTTGCGAACGGTCGTTTTGGGAATCTGGTGACTGTATAAACAAATACAATGCTTAGCAAACAGGAATCAGGAAGCTATTAGCTAATAGGAGGTATTTTTACTTCAACCAACATCGACCTCAATGCAGCAGCAGCGGCATTATTAGACCGACCTTGAGCTCCGTCAACAGCTGTGTGCATTCCGGCTCTTCGCATGTTATATGCCTCACTTTTTGGGTCTTGAATTGCATTAGGATTACTCCCTATCGCCTGTACAAGTAATTTAAAATTTAAAACTCACTTCAATTTTTATTTCAATAACTTGCAAAGATTTAGGCATTACCACAGGGGAGAATTGGCCGCCAGGTATGTAGCTCGGCCTAGAGTGACAATTCGAATTCGCTTGGGACTCAAAAAACTTGCGTCTCTTTTGAGCTTTCTGACGCTCCTTAAATCGAACTTCATTTTGCTGTCTATTCTTGAAAATGGAATCCTCCACCTCTCCCAAGTCAGACATGATTAACTGAACTCGACTTAAGTCCGGAATCCCGCTGTTAGTCAACCACCCTCCCGTCTTGTACACAGTTCGTTTATACAATTCCACCAATCGATCAATCGCGTTCTCACGAATTTCCAACGATGGAAGATGTGGTAGAAAATCATTCCCGACGAAGAAACACATAAACACCCAGTCGTCAATAGCCCTTTCCACGTCATACTTGAATGGAAGATTTGGCATTTCCAATTCCTTCTCTAAGTACTCCCGGAGAACATTGATTCTCACAAATATGAACTCCACTTCAGCAGAAAAGGGAGCAGCAATTGCATCGTGTTCAGAAGAAACTTCTTTCTCAAGACCTAAGCAGTCTTTCATTTCATGTCCTATCTGTCCGCATATATCGCAAGGTCGGGGCTTATTGGGCTTGAACTCTTCTCGAATTATCGTGAAATTCGGTTCATGTGTCGCTAATCCCAGCATAATTAAGTCAGCATCAGCCCCACATAAAACATGTGCAGTATTCGGATCATGGTCGGGTTGAGCCCGTTGGCGACGAATGAAGTCCATTATTTTATGTTCTCCTTCTCCAGGAACATTAGCATCTGAAAGGATGACTTTGATACCTTTCCATCCGGGGTCATTATTGAGTCTATCGTGAATGTAATAGTGTAGACATTTTGACAAGCGATCCATAAATGGAGTCCCCTAGAAAATTAACAATTTATGACACTGTTCATCACACAACCCAGAAAATAAACATCTCCATCGAATCTTACAGGTGTGATGCAGTTGCTGTCGAAATGCTCTCCCTTTTCTTTTGCAGGAGGAACCTCACAACCCTTAGCCAGAAGTTCATCTCGAACTCGATCGATTTCCTTGAGTTTCTCACTTGTTTCCTTTGAAGCCCGGAAGCGACGAGATCTTTGTTGGTTCATTTTGGCTCGTGGAGCCTGTAAAAACACGCAAAAAGGTTTAAAAACTCCTGATCTAATACAAATTTAAAATCAGTTTTCTATTATAACACTTACAACTCCATCAATAGCCATATATAAGACCTTGCGTGGCCGAACAATTCGGAACAGGCGATCAATACACTCGAAAATAGCGATCATCATCTCATCTTCATTCTTGGGTGCAGGTCTGTAAAATATGGTGCATTATTAGACACTTGAAACTAAAATAATTCAATGAAAGCTTACTTATCCTCGGGGTGAGTGCATGGATGGATAATTCCATTCATATCCAAGTACAGATTATCGAATTCGACCCCGTTCGGGTTAGGAGCTGACGTGTCCACTGGAATGGTTGTATCATCGATAGTCTTGTTCTAATACAAACATAAATAAATATTAATTCAATTGAATCTGACATAGTCACTATCTACAAAAGGAATCCTAACCTTTTCTTCGATGCAGTGAACAATCACCGAGGGGTACTTTTTAGTCAGCCACCGAAAGAAAGCTGGAACTCCCATCTCGCCGTATGCTTATCTTGCTGCCTTCCACCGATGACAATCCGTCGTTCAGACTTCACTTTCAGTTCTCAGCTGTTCTTCCGAGCGCAGATGTTGATGCACTCATGGATGGCGACGGGGATTAAGACCCCTTTAGTTCTATAAAGATTCACAAATGATCCCCCTACAAGACTTCAGAGGGGCCTTTCGAACACTTCACTTCTTTCAATAGGATGTATTTCATACACTTGACGTTGCTGTGGAAAGTTACTCCCTGTTGACGCCAAAACTTTTGATCGACAGGTCCCTGCAAAAACCAACTTTTAATGTGGACTTGTGGACAAAAATATCAACTGCACCAGAAAGTGTTTATAGTTTACTGTCAACCAGTTCCGAAGGCGCAATACCGCAAGAGGCAAACAGTATTTTCAATTTTTGCACTCGCCGAGTCGCTTGGTTGTTCCAAATGTCCCTCCACTGGATCACATTGCCCCAAGAGTATTTCAGCCCGCGTGATTTTCAAATTCCTGTTATTTTCTTCCTCTAAATCCGCTTTTGAAATTGAATGATCTTGAGTTATGTCATTGTTAATTTCATTCCCATCGGCTGCCATACTACTATAATTAATCTATGCCTTCTCCTTCCACTGAGCAAAGACTGATGGGGATGGGAATGCTGTGGAATGGAAAAGAAGTGCTGAAACAAACATAATTATTTTTCACAATTTAATAGGAAGTCTGCATGAATATACAATAGGAATCCAGAATCAAGTTGTTCTTACAATTCGAGTATTCGAAAAAGATACGTAATAATATATAATAAATTGGGATTCACAAGGTCCAATGCTGCTGGCACAACTGATTACAATACAGTAATATGCATAATATAATGATTTTAACAAAAGGAATGGGGAAATATTGCAATGAACACTGAAACTGGGTGAATTTTAAAATCCTCTGATCTGTAGCTTATAATGAAAAATAACGAGGAATCCATCACTCATAGTCAGATCTTACACGCCATAATTAAATAATTAATACCATGAATGAATAATTCCTGCGTACTTTTAGACTTGCGATCCTGCAAATACATGTAGGCGTTTCGCACACCTCCCGTACCCACCTCCTACACAATGTACTTAACAAATGTGACGACACTTCAAATATAGTTATACAATAATTTTCAAACGAGGAAAGAGAACGATTATCGGTGACGACGTTTAAGACATAACGGCATCAGAAAAAGAGGAACAGTTTTCAAAATAACAACTTATTTCTCCTCACACCACTCATTCTCTTTACGAATTTGTTCTTCCTCGGCAGGTGTGAAGTCGTTCTTGATATTAAATTGCTTCCGAATTTCTTCCGGAGTCTTTCCCTTGATCATGTTAGCAACTGTCTTGCAAGTCACATCCAAAAGTCCCTTGATGTCCAAGTAATTTGCAGCCTACAAATTCAAAAAACACCGCATTAAACTTCAAGTAGTCAAGTAGCCATCACACGTTTTTCAACAATATTAATACAAACTCATTTCTTTACCAAAATCAATTCAAACAAAGTTGACTGTTCCACTTTCAGGAACTCAGCGTCCCAACTGCTAATGTCATCAGTGCGCTTCTCTTTTGTCTCGTCATCTTCCAAAGGAGGAGCATCATCCTGCAAACATTAACCATTAACAATCAGTTTACACTCTTTACACTCTGGCTGCACCCGAGTCTAACCACACAACCCAATCCCCGAGCTGTCTAGTCCGATCACAAGGATAAATATAAAATGGACCATTACCTTATGATGAGTTGCCCACTGAATAACTTTCTTCAAGATGGTGGAGTTCACATTGGGCAAGGGAACGATTTCCTCGTCTCCTTCTTCAAACCCCAAATCCTCCAGCATAGTCCTGATAGTCACAGAGCACTGAATCACCTCGATGTCCACATTCTCCTCAATCCCATCTGAACTCTGAAGTTTAACCTTAGGCATCTGAAACAAACAATTTAAGCTATTTTTAACACCCTTTCACATTTCAAGTTAGTCGTTGGGCACTTCAACGACTTCACCCAGCTTAGCTTCCAAGTTCAACCCTTCCCTTTATAACATGGGGTACGAATACGACCACGACGGCTACTACGGATGAAGTGAACCATTAACCTATTACTTTTTACAGACACATTGACAAAAGAGCTGAAGGGCAGATTCCTTGAAAACCTTAATTCTTTTCAACAAAGCTAAGAAGCAAAGTACTCCATCACTAATGACTCACACTGGTTCTAATGCCTGTGTCCTGTAAACTGTATGCGATACCCACAAATAAGTAATACAAAGAAACCTATCTATCACGATTTCACAATCCAATACTCGAGTCAAACGCTCAAAAATACGGTACTAAAACTACTACTGCTATTTAAAACTACAAATATAAATTAATCGAATAACAGACCACGACAATAAAAATAATTTTCCACTAAAAACTCCATAATTCAATGAAACAACACTACAACTTCAGAAACATGTCATTGCTTTTGTTATTGTTACAAAACAGCTCTTCTACAAGCCTACGTCACAACAATTGCCTCACAATCGTGATAAACACTCCAAATCTCTGCACAGCGCACTGAAAACACCCAAAAAAACTGATGGGAACCAAAAAATGTGTAGCTTACCTTGGGGAGGTCAAAAATTACCAAATTGTGTCAAAACGGAATAAATAAATGTCGAGAGAGTTGAAGATGACGACTGAAGGCAGAGAAGTCGTCGAACAAGTTGAGGAGAGCGAGTCTTTCTTCTTCTTGAGTCGAGTTGAGGTTGTCGAGTGGGCGAGTGGCGGAGAAATCTCTTCAGCTTGTGTCTGTGCACAGAGGGAGTCCTCCTCATCTCCACACGTGACTCCCTTTCACATTCTACCCGCGCACATTCAAACTTTATCCTCCGCCTTCTATTCCCAACAGTTCGCAGTTTTCATCTCTGCACTTCAGGAGGAACTTCTGGAAATTCTGGTTGCAAATTTCGGAAATTCACCGACGACAAAAGCCATGGATAGCTTGTAAGTTATTTAATGTTTTCATTTTATTCTAATTATTGTGGACGTGTGAGTTGTTAACATTTGTAAGCCGTGGGAAGTGTGTGTAGTGTGTTGTACATGTAGAGAAATCGATTGTTCAAGAATGAATTGTGGAAATATTAATGTTTTGATTCTATGAAACTATGAATTGTGTGTTATTTGCAGGACGAAAGTGACGGAGCGTACGATGAAGTACCCGTACACATTCACGGCGCAGATAAGGCAGTTCCCATACAAGTTCATGTTCGCCAACCAGTGGATTTTCCGCTATTATTGTTACGGAGTTGTCTGCTCTATCCCTGTCTTTATGTACATCAGCAAGTTGTGTAAGTATTTTATTAGTAGTGATCCATGTAATGATATGGACGTATGATGATGTGATTTATTTGATTCAGCCAACTCTCCTGAAAACAAGGCCAAGTGGGCTGCGTCAAAGGCTAAGGAAGCTGCTGAACACCATCACTAAAGATGAATTGCAAGCTGAAGCGTCAGTAAATAGTCAAGAAATTGCCGAAAGAAGGATATTTAAGGGAAGAAGAATGAATCAGTGATCATCCGAAGTAAGGCGTAGTAACAACAAAAACATCTTGTAATTAGCTCTAATGTGTCAGATCAATTTCATCTGTAAATTCCTGTAGGCTCAATAAATGAGAAAACTTACTGTTTGAATGAGTGAGCTGCTGTAAATGTTTCTGTCTTTTACACTTCGCGATTAGTTCCCCGGTCAGGTAGGATTATCCAATAAGTCTCATGCAAACTATTTACGCGATTGATTTATTGGTACAATGATTCACTTTATTATCTTAGATATATTATATCGTCATTATAATGAGTATTTCTCCCTCTCCGATTTATAAGAAACAAGACAGATAACCTGATGTTTTAATTTTATTTTTATGTATCAACATTTGTCAGCATCCGAGATTAAATTCTCGTGTAGTATTTGTCAAACAATTGCTCATTGGGTGATCGAGTTGACAATTGATCGATTCTCGACTTCTCAGACAGACTTTGTGTACCCAGTCAAACCGACATATTGACAATAAGACAAATATATACGTAACAGTTTGAAGCGTCAAGACTATAAGAGAACTATACAGTATCTTCATAAACTACTTACAGAATAGCTTAAGAGATATTTAAACTTTATGTGCATTTCGATTTCTCAACTTCCGCGTTATTCACACAGCTCAGTCGTATTATTATAATACAAAATATAAATGCGCAGAGATTTATCCTTTAACATCATTTAATGGCTTTTCCTGACCTCCGTAATTAAACTTTATTTTCATTACCTCATAATACAGAACTCAATACGTACGTAGTAGCCTTAATTACTTTTACAATGAACTATTCGTCGTTAGTAAAGTTACGCTATTACCTATATCATAGGTCACATTTCACAACACGCATTTACTTCATACTATATTAGTGTACTTAAAATTGCAATCTTACAATCAGTACGGATAACACACGTAATACACACGACTATTCAATTAGCCTGAGATGAATCATAAAATACAACATTAGTACATTTCATTAATTAAACAGAGATCACAGTTTGAACAGAGTTCACAGTGTTACACATGAACTTTAATTATACGCTAAGATTTCAGAACTCCTAAATATACTATATACTAAATTGCACCGATTCATGATTCCCTTGAGACTCGTAACTTTCTCTGGGGACTGAGGAAACTGCATGTTAAGTCATAAGTAGATGATGAAGGTATATTACCACTATAGGAATTTGGAATGACACTTCTTACCATTCGTGTACCTAACACATTCTTGACGTAATGCTGAACCTTCCACGGGTAAGCGACACATTCAACTTTTAACATACAACTTGTGACTTTCTATAGTTCTACGCGAGATTGAGCTTAACCTTAAGGTGTAACACACAGTAATTACATTAAAATTACTCTAAATCCCAT
>JAQGAB010000394.1:0-28538 GCA_034696565.1 Isotomurus graminis | reverse complement strand
TAAAAAAATACAGCGAGGCCCTGTGAGGCTGAGAAAAGTTTTGAGAGAGTGAAGTAACTTCGTCATACAATTTTCCTCAATTTTTCTTCAAATTTTTCCGCAATGTTTCACACATTTTCACTGTTGTTCTCGATAAATTGTTACATAGATCCTTGTTTTATTCTTAAACGCTGTTTTTTTCAATTTTTGAGTCGGCCCTGCGGGGTGACGGGGTGACGGGGTGATAACTTCTTATAGCGATACATTTTATACCAATTTATTAAAATACATTCATCACAGTTGAGGTCTGTGCAGAGAAAGTGCTCTCTGCTGTTAAAGTGAGTTTAACGAGTCTTTTTAAGACTTAATGTGCAAAAGATCGCAAAAACCAGAGAAATAACTTGATTTTTAGTTCCTAGTACAGAGACATAGACCGAAATGTACAAAAATAGAAACCCAAGGCTGTTCTGCCAGGCCCGAGATTGCATTTGTTACTTGTCAGTCATTATGTCCACCCTTCCGTAAAACAAATGATTTATTCGTCTGCGTTGCAGGAAAGTCTTGGAAATTACAAAACTCTTTCATTACAATATTGCAAAACTTTCACAATAGAACCCTTACATGTTTAGCCGTCTGCTTAACTGTAAGGAATAGGATTTCATGTGCAATTTAAATGCTCATCAGAACTAAAATGACTCACAAGACTACAAAAGAACTGAAGTCATATTCGGTACTACTAATAATGAAGTGAATATCTATTTCAATTTTTATTGGATAAATCTAAAATATGATTGTATGCCTAGAGGTTATTGACAACAGAGGCCAAACGGGACTTACCTTTTCTCCAAGACTTTCGCAGCTATAAGACATTTCACGCAACTTTTCGTTCTGCACAGAAGTTCGAAATTGATGCAGCAGGTCATCAGGAAACTACAACTCCCTCATTTGCAAAATATTTACGGTGATTCCAAAGATTTCGTCTCGAAATGAGTTCACCTCACCAGCCTCACTAAACATAAAGGCTGTCACCTAAACTGAACACTTCATTATGGAATTTGTATGTAGTATATCTCTTCCAATTCTTATGCATACTGAATTAGACATTAATGACTAGCCTTTTAAGCATTACATACAATGAGGTTTTAACAGTGCTTGCAAAGCAAAACAAGCAACGTGCGTACACAAAGGTAGAACTAATAAATAAATTTACCAAGCAAAGGTTAATTATGAACCTTTTTCGTATTTAATCAACAGGTAAAATGCTATCCATACAAATTTGCAAATTATTAAATTGAATGTTTAATTGAATGAATCTTTTTAATATTTAGCAAAATCTAGTTGTGTCATTGGAAATTTATTACTTTGGTAGGTTTCAATGGCGGCGATATTAGTTGCATGTAAATCAAGATGGTAATTACCACACGCTTAGATGAAAGTCAAATCCTGCAGCGGATTGTACTACCGGTTTCGAAACAAGTTTACAAAAAATTTTCACGAATTCGAATTCCCAAATATTTATTTATCGGCCATAAAGTATTTTGTCATGTTTAGAAAAATATTTGTTCAAGTACAAAGGGATTTATTACATTACACTAAGGTGCATGTGCATTCACAAAGCCTATGGATAACTGCTGTGTACGACAAGCTTACGCAGATATCAAAACATTCTGCATTAGTGTATCCCTCAGAAGGTTCGCATGTCTTGGAGCATTTAGAGCTCCTTTGGGAAAAGATGATGCAGTCGGGAAAACCTGGAGGCTGTCTGGACGTTTCAATTCGTAGAATGTTTGTGAGTGGAACTTCCTCATGGGAACCAATACTGTCATTCTACCCACAAACAAAAAGTTTTATATAATTAATCCGCTCAATATCTGGATAAATGATACTCATGCTATTAACTATTATTAACACTAGTAACACCTTATTAACCTTGAGCACTTGTAATAAATTACATTTTGCACGGATGTCCTTGATACTCCCAACGCAGCAACAGAGAAGAGCAAAACAAGTCCCACAACCGTCTGCATTGTTGGTTGAATGAATTCTGACCCCAGAATGTTAAATTTTCCTTAAGGCTACACGAAAGGGTATTTTCATTTTAAGAAAACCCGTTATGAATGGTTTAAAATGAGTGGAACTGTAAATAGGAATATAACCCTTTCGTTGATGTGTGAGAGCATACAACAAAAAGTCCCGTTGATGTCATAAACAGTATCTACTTGTGTATTAAATGGACAAATGTGTAATAAGGGACTTTAGCGTTTTAACGGAGAGCAGGTATTTCTTACATGATATTAGTTAGTCATAATCATACGATTCAAAGTAAAGCTATAATCTAGTATATATTTTCTCGCTGTCACATCCGCTTTTTCTGCAGTAGTGTTATAGGATTGAATTGCGTATATAATTTAGACATTTTTGGGTTTCTAAATTTGAATAATGTTAAACTCATTTATCTCTGCCCAAATCGAGCTATTCGAATTGGAAACTTTGCTTTTGAATATATTTTTCTGTGTGCAGTTTCAACTTACTCAGAAGAATATCTTAATTGATCACTATCACTCGTCTCTTCTCTTGATCTTGGCTAAAATACTATTCAGACTTCTCATGTCAAAGCTGCGCTAAAAGTATTGAAATTTCGAACTTAGACAGTTCACAAAGTGTATCCAAGTGTGACCTAGTCCGACACACCACCAACCAGCCTCGCCTTACTTGGCATACTCAGGTGTACAACTGTTTGTATTTTTATATGCACTGGTATTTATAGACATAATATTCGCGAAGTATATTGTTGACGTAAAATAAGCACTTATATCTTTATGCCCTACTATTCACATATATTTGTATCAGTAAAGTCATTTTGCTTTGTGTACTGATAAAGGTATGAGAGTATTTGCAGGCTAAACATAAAAGTATTGTATAAAATATAAAATATATGTTTATTTTATTCATTAGGGTAAAACATGGATCCTCCATATAAGTGAATCATTTGCGCGAGAATCCACGCCCCACTCGCCGCAGAGTTTTCTCCTCGCCAACTCGGAGTTGGTGTCAGAGGAGGGGCGGAGGCTGGAGCACACGCCGCCAGAGTCTACTTTAACGCGGATCACGGAACCCTCAAAGCCTTCCTTAAAGTCGACTTTAGGAACGCGTTTAATGAAGTTCGCCGCGACTCCGTTCTCCGCGCGGTCGCGGAGAAGGTCCCCGGTATCTTTCCGTTCGTCGCCCAGGCTTACGACGCCCCGACCGACCTCTTCTACGGTGACGTGAAGATCCCGTCTCTACGCGGGGTGCAGCAGGGGGATCCCCTCGGCCCCGCCCTCTTCGCCCTTGCCATCCAGCCCATTGTTCAGGCTATGCAAACGGAACTGAACATTTGGTACCTCGACGATGGGACAGTGGCGGACGTGCCCGACACCGTCCTCAGTGCCCTAGGCGTCATCCGTCAGATGGGTGAAGAGGTGGGTCTCCACCTTAACGATGACAAGTGTGAAATTGGCTTTCTTGGGGGCACGGTGGAGGAAAGGGAGCAAGCCCTTCTAAAGTTTCAGCAAGCTGCCCCTGGGATTCAAGTGATTACCCCCTCCTCAGCAGTACTCCTCGGAGCCCCACTTACCGCCGATGCGACGGCACAAGTTTTGGGAAAGAAGACGGGAGCCTTGAAGACACTTAGTGGCCGCCTGAGCCAGCTCTCCGCACACTCCGCTTTCTTCCTCCTCCGCGCGTCCATCTCCATACCGCGCCTCATCTTCTATCTGCGCTGCGCCCCCACCTGGAGAAGGCCAGCCTCCCTTGAAGACTACGACGCCGTCTTGAAGACGGCTCTCGAGAACATCTTGAACGTCTCGCTGTCACCTGAGGGCTGGAAGCAGTCAGGACTTCCGGTCAAGTCGGGGGGCCTAGGGGTGAGACACGCTGTGGACGTGGCGATTCCGTGCTTCATCGCGTCACTCCACAGCGTCCTCCCTCTGGTGGAAGCCCTTCTTCCCCCAGACCTTCTCCGCCTGGACTCAGCGGCGGAAGAAGCGGAACTCCGGTGGACGCTTGGCGGCGTTCGCGAACCTCCCCCGGTGGTAGTGAGAGGACGACAAGATGTCTGGGACCATCCGGAGGTGTCGCATACGCTGGAGTTACTCATAGCGGGAGCGACGGAGACCGACCGCGCCCGCCTTCTAGCTGCATCAGCCCCGAACGCTGGTTCCTGGCTCCAAGCCCTCCCATCGCCGCAACTGGGGACACACCTCAGCGACGAGCAGCTCAGGATCGCGGTGGCCCTTAGGTTGGGGGCGGACGTGTGTGAGCCTCACCAGTGCCCGTGCGGCGCGCCGGTCCTCGCCAACGGCCACCACGGCCTCTCCTGCAAGAGAAGTGCAGGGCGCCTCTCGCGCCACGAGGGCGCGAACGACGCAATTATCCGCGCCCTGCGGTCCGCGGGTTTCCCAGCCATCCGGGAGCCCGCAGGATGTTCGACGGCGGACGGGAAGCGGCCAGATGGCATGACCCTGGTCCCGTGGAAGCGTGGAAGAGCGTTGGTGTGGGACTTTACTTGCACCGACACCGTCGCGCCGTCGTACGTCGCGTCCTCCGCGACGTCACCGGGATCCGCGGCAGCGGAGGCGGAATCCCGGAAGAAGCGGAAGTACGCCTTCCTCATCCCCCGCTACACGTTTGTTCCAATCGCCGCAGAGACCTTGGGGCCCTGGGGCCGGGAAGGCCTCTCTCTCCTTAAGGAAATCGCTGAGGAGACGAAGGACAAGCGCGCGACCTCCTTTTTCCTCCAGCGCCTCGGTATCGCCGTGCAGCGAGGAAACTCCGCTGCGGTCCTGGGGACCCTTCCTGCAGGCCGCACCCTCGACGAAGTTTTCCTCTTATAAACCCCTTTACTCTTACTAAGCCGCGAATCTCCCTCCCTCTTTTTTTTCGAAAACTCTGCGGAACTTAGACCTTTTTCTCTGTATTTCCTTTTAATCCGAATAAACATACCTTAATATAGTGAATTAGTAATTATGATTGTTTGAATATTCTGAAGTGTTATTGTTTGTATTGGACTTATTTCGTTATCAGAATTCCGCAGTGTTTGTTTCATAAATAATGTTACTTTAGAAACCGGTGATCTTTGGATACAAAGTGATGATTATATGACGTAATTTGCAATATTTATAACGGGATTAGATCATAGGAATACTCTATCCTCACGAATATACCTTGTTAATCAGTACTGTATAACAGAACTAGAAGCTTATTCACAAAAAAGGTCCCCAATTCAAATTCATGTTCATTTAAACATAAGATAGCTGCAATGTTCAGAAATACAATTGTAAGGGATTCAATTGGTACATTTACACTCACACCCGCCACAGAAATTTGCTACGTATTGAAACCTGTCGCATATTGCAAAACATTCTGGAAAAGAGTATCCTCCACAAGGTTCACATGTCCTGGAGCATTTTGAGCTTCTTCGATTAAGGTTGATGCATTCTGGAAGACCTGGTAACTGTTTGGACGTTTCATTCCGTGGAATTGTTGTGAGCGGAACTTCAACATGGAAGGCCGCAGCGTCATTCTAAACTTAAAAACAGCTTTCATTAATTAATCAGCTCAATTTGAATCTATTAAACCTGTGGGACAGTAGAAGGTACCATTCTCGGTCCTCTGATATTTTCCTTATTTATCAATGACCTCCCTAAGATGGTAAAGTATTGTCTCTGTATTCTTTTTGCTAATGATACGCAACTTCTGGCTTTTAATCACTCATAAAATCTCCATAATCTCCTTTAAAGGGTCAGACAGGATGTGCTAATTGTAAGTTTAATTGATTGGATGAGAATTAATGGTCTTATATTGAATGTAGAAAAAAGAAGATGATGGTTTCGGGTAGTTCCTACAACCTATGGAGGATTAGGTAAGTTTCCATAGAAGAGGAAGGTATTAATATTTTTAATTGTGAGTGTATTAAGTCCTAAGGACCTGTGATTGACTCAGAATTGACGTGGTTGCAACACAAACAAAATGTCCAGTGGCTTTTATTTACTTGTAAGATGTCTTTATCCTCTAAACCCAATTTTGTCTCATCAAAACGTTTTAAAAATCATTAATACCATCAAATACCATTAATCATTTGGTTTATTATCTAAACCAGTGTTCGCTAACTTGCACTCCAGGAGGGTTTCGTGCAGCACAAAACCACTTTCTTGCACCTGTTTTTACCGCCTGGTTAAATGCAGGGCGAACACTGATCTAAACCAAATTACATAATTCTGATCTGGGATAGTGCAACGAAGAAACATTTGAAGAAAACTCAAAACACGTATTACTCTACGTACCTCAAACTAATGTCTTTGCTTATTTTAGAATCACTTTGTCCCACTTTCGTTATGTTTCTTGTTTAGTCCTTTACCTTAATATACTTCCTACTTGTGACAACTATCTTATGTAAATTATTTTCTATTTCATTCCTTCCTTGAGTATTGCTGTTTAAAAATGTGTAATATTATTTTACGTGTTTATACGTTTACGTTTCTTATTGTCAGAACATAACAACTCTGTATGAGAAGGTCTGAATAAATGATATAATATTATATGAATACCATATTAAATTCCAGTGTTTGTAATAACTAACCTCTTGCAGTGATGTCCTCGCCACTCCCAAAACAGCAACAGAGAAGAGCAAAACAAGGCCTACGACAGTGTTCATCATTGGTACAAATCAGTCTGAAGCTAGAAATGTGAACCTGAACTCAAGTACAATTATTACCATCAAAGAGTTTTACAGAACACCTAGCACATTGAGACCGTTACTGGCAGAAACAATTACTCCACGCGTTCCAGCTGAACAAAAGATTCACACTGGAATTTAAAATATTCTAATTTTAGAAGATGCTTTGGGTAGTGTATCAATGCGTACACATACCAAGCTGTAAATAACGGACAAACGTTGGAACGCAAAAAACAATAAAAGTAAACGTTCCCTTTGGACTAAATGTAAACTGTGCTTCTACTTAAGTTTAAAAAAAATCGTAGGGAGAACGATGAATAAATAAATAGATGATTTATTTCGGATGAATAAAATACTGTGATCCATATTCAGTGACAAGTGTGTGTAATTATTTCTCATATAGTGATTTGTTATTTAATGAATCATCTTGTATATAGTATAACTTGTGGACTTCCATACGTAACCTAATTCATGAGGATTTGCGTAAAGTATTAATTGCAATTAGATTTCGATCTAAAAATTTCTATTTCATTTTCAGATGTCATTTTGCGATTTTATCTTAAATGATAACTTGTCAGGTATCATTTAAACAGTAATTATTGTCAGATAACTTGCCATCAAAATATTTAAATGAAAAAAGTACGGATAGACATGCGTGCGGACGTACATTCAAGATCTAGGTTAGTAAATAACGTTAGTTTATCGCCTGATCGCCCCTGTGTTTTTATTAACTCGTTTAAGTCTTAAGCCTGACAACTGATGTTTCATTAGTCGTTTTGTAAATCCAAAAGCAACTTCATTGAATTTTCTAGTTATTATTACTTTATATAGAAAATTATCATAAATCCTACTGCACTACATATTCAGAGTTGTGTAACATTATGGTATTCTCTATTGATTAACAAAATGCGACTTAATACAAAAACCTACACCAAGCAGCCTCTTTAAGCCCAGGTAACAGAAGACCTCATAGCTGTCGTTAGCGACGCGAATTTTCGTACCTTTAAGCCCCATTTAAGCACTCTGCTGCAACGATTTCGAACTTCTATACAAATACCACAGTTGCTTAAAATTACTATTTCTTGCGACTGTGAAAACATTGGAGAGGAGTCATGCTTAGTTTTGCCTCTGCTGTCGTTAGGTTTTGCTGTTTTGGCCCATTTGGGTGACCCCCACGGGTCACCTAATAATCTGATTGACACCAAGTTGTGAGCGGGAGGCCCGATGCGCTTGCACAACATCCCTACAAAATTTGGTGACAATCGGTCAGGTGGGTCTTGAGATAAATCGGGATCAGACAGACGGACAGATAGCGTGACATCACGTATCCTCGTATATGCACCAGTTACCTGGGCAAAAACTAACAGATGATAGGCACATTTTTAGAAAGTGTTAAATTATTTGAATGTCTAAAGTCCCGTTATGAATTGCAAACATTTTCTTACTACAGGCATCGTAAATGTCTGACTCGTTTACAGTCACATTCAGTAAACTTCAGTAGATCTTTAATTCCAGAGAGAAGGTTTAGTTGCATATTAAACATATTTACAGCTAGGTGAAACAATCTAAGGGTAGAACAAACCCTTATTCTTACCAACGATGAAGCAGGTTGTGTTACTGGTTTTGCTCATCGCAATTGCTGCCTTCGGAAAATCGGGTACTTTGGTGAATAAGGTGAGTTCCTTGAATCCCAGAAGTTTAATATTTTACTCAATGGTGTCTTTTAATGAAGTCTTCATTTCGCAAAACATCCTAACAATCAGAACCTTCTAACTAATGTTAGTTTTTGCACTGGAATGGTACTGGGTTTTCTGGTGCAAATTATCAAATTCAATGAACATGTCCACCCTCCCGAGCCGGTTCTCCAATTTTGGATATTTCTCAATGTGACACTCCTACTTATTGCGGAGGATTGACTGTAGACCTTTGCGAAGAAACGTGCTCACTTTTGTCGTACCTGCAATGCATCTGCCGGTTAGGAGATTGTAGGTGTACAAATCCTGGAGGCGGAACTACGCCACCGACGAGTCCTCCGACTACAGCTGCATCCACTTTGCTGTAGTAGGAAATTGGGTCTTATTTAATTCACACTGGTGCAGTATTTTGAATACCAACCCACTTACCCTAATAAATCATTACTGAGTTAATATGAATTATATTCACACGAAATATGGACTTTGAATTATTCAGAAATATTCACAATTGTTTAAGCTGTTTCACTGCTTTGCAAAATAAAATGACAAGCATTCTGTTCATGATTAATACATCCTTGAATTATTGTCTAATGTACGTCCAGTGATTAAACTTCCTTTAACTCGTCACATGTTCGCCTATTCCCAAAAGTTAGTAACTAACGTCAATTTATGGATGAATATAAAAATTTGTTAGGAAATAAATCCGCAAAAATATTTGACGAATTCCAATTCCCAAGTTTTTATTAAATCATAATTAAGTCATAATGAGTCTTCAAAATTTGTTCAAGTACAAAAAGATTTATTACATTACGGATCGAAACATGAGCATTCACAGGAGCTACAGCGAGTTCCTATGTACTGCAATCCTGTGCATATTCCAATGCATTCTTGAAAATCGAATCCACCACAAGGTGTGCATGTCCTGGAGCACTTGGAGCTTCTTTGGTATAAGTTAATGCAGACTGGAAGACCTGGTAACCGTCTGGACGTTTCGTTTCGTGGAATTTCCCTGAGTGGAACTTCATCTTGGGAACACCCATTGTTATTCTACACCCAAACAAAGAGGATAATTATGTACTAACTTTTATTTGGATATATTATATCCATACGAGTATGGTATCCTATAAACTTTAAAAAATTGTAATAACTCACCTTCTGCACCGTCGTACTCGCAACGCCCAACAGAGCAACAGAGAAGAGTAAAACTAGGCCTACGACCGTCTGCATTGTTGGTTGAATGTAGTCTGACACCGGAAATGTTAATCTTCACTTAAGACTTAAGGAAAAATAATTGGTATGGTGAAGAAAAACAGTTGTGAAGGGTTTAAAATGAATGGGACTTTAAATAGAAACATACCGTTTTCTGTTTATGTAAAATTACGCAGCGAAAATTACCGTTGATTTACACTTTCTGCATTTGTGTGAGGGGAGCTAATAGTTTAATAGAAAAACATCTTGACCGCAAGAAAGCAATCCTTGTATGCTCAATAAAAGATTTGATCTAGTCATAATCGTATGTTTCAAAGTGAGGACATAATAAATTGACGATATTCATTTCTTCTGTATACCTAAGAATACGTTAATGAGTAAACGTTGAATCATCATGTACAAAGTGTTTGTAACGGTGCTTGCAAAGGAAAACAATCAACGTGCCATAGGTAGACAAAATAAATATGGTTGCCAAGCAACAGTGAATAATCTAAACTTTCCATATTTAGCCCACAGATACAACGCTACCCATACCATTACACAAATCATTAAGGTATTCTCTAACACTGTAAAATTAATTGATTATAGCTTTTAAGTATTTCGCAAATTATAGTTTAGCCAATTGGGAATTTATTTATTGGTAGGTTTCATTCTCGGCGATCTCGGCGATTTGTCCGCAATAAGTCTCTATTGGCTTCGGCGGCAGGTCTGTTCTACTCATTCATAGTAGTTCAGTCCACCCTCAAAAGATATATATATATAAGTTGGATGTAAATTATGTTTGTAGTTATTATCACGCTAGGTGTGTAACGAATCTGGCAACGGATTGACTACAGGTTTGGAAACACGTCCAGTAAATATCCACGAATTCAAATTCCCAAATATTTATTCAAGTACAATAAAGTGTCTTGCCTTGTATATAAAAAATTATATTTCAAATACAAAGAGATTAATTGCATTACTGCTAGAAGCATGTGCATTTACAAGGGTTCCAGACGACGTTCACGTATTCAAAACTTCTGCATATTGCAAAACATTCTGGAAAAGTGTATCCACGGAACCTTCGCATTTTTTGGAGCATTTAGAACTTCTATTGTAAAAGATAATGCAGTCGGGAAAGCCTGGTGAAAGTCTGGACGTTTCGTTTCGTAGAATTTCTGTGAGTGCAACTTCAACAGGGGAATCCCCAGTGTCATCCTGCACCCATACAAACCATCTTAATTAATTAATCAGCTCAATTGGAATATATAATATCCGTACCGAATACCCTATTAACTTTCAGTAATTGTAATAAATCACCTTTTGTAATGATGCCCTAGCTGCTCCCAACAAAGCAACAGAGAAGAGTAAAACAAGGCCCACAACCGTCGTCATTGTTTGTTGAATATTGACTGACACTAGAATTCTAATCGTATCCAATACTTAATGGCAAAGGAGAGAGCATTGATTGCATGCTAGAAAAACAGTTATGTAAGGTTAAAAATAAATGGAACTATTGATAGGACCATAACCTATTTGTTAGCATGTGAATGTACAGTTAGTTATGGGGGTAGTAGGGGCTTTGGTGAAAAAATGTCTGTTATTGTAAGGCAGTAATTAACATTGGCTAAGCTATTTAAGATTTTGATACTCTTATTTACTTTAATTAACACTAATATATTATTGTTTGTGTTTATAGTGGTGCTGAATTCAATTAATCTCGCTCTCCGTGAAGCATCAATCTCACACAATGTCCTTCCAATTGCAAATGACACTCCACTCCGCTGAACTGAAATCCACAAGAAGTTGCGTGTCAGTAAAAAGTCTTCTCAGTATCCATGTCTATATTTACACACATTGGAATATTTGCACATCCTCTCATCCACAGTCACTTCGAGACCATACTGGTATTCCAACACCCACACTCGCAGAATACTCACAGTGATTTCAATTTCTCGGGAGTAAATGGCTCGAAAAGAGTTCACCAGCTTTACTTATTCCTCATTTTATTTATTTATTTATTTAAAAGGCTTGTCACTTGAAATGTACACTTTAATACGGGATTTCTATGCAACATACTTCTTCCATTTCTTATGCATACCTGAGGACAGATTAATGACTAATTGTTGAAGGGTCACATACAAAGGGTTTGTAACGGTGCTTACAAAGCAAAACAATTCAAGTGCGTATACATAGGTAGACAAAAAAATATGTTAACAAAACAACTGTGAATGATCTAACCTTTCCATATTTAGTCCACAGGTACAACGCTACCTATACAATTAGACATATCATTCAGGTATTCTCGAACAGTGTAAGTTTAATTGATTACATGTTTTAATTATTTCGCAAACTATGGTTTGGCCATTAGGAATTTATTTATTGGTAGGTTTCAATCTCGGCGATGTAAGTTGCATGTACATTAAGATTGTAGTAATTAACACGCGTTTAGATGTGTAACGAATCTAGCAACGGATTGCACTACAGGTTTGGAAACAAGTCTAGAAAAGTATTCATGAATTCAAATTCCCAAATATTTATTCAACCACAATACAATATCTTGCCTTGTTTATAAGAAATATTACTTCAAGTACAAAGATATTTATTACATGAAGCATGTGCATTGACAATTGGTCCATTGAGCCCTGATGTACGAAAATCCTGTGCATATTGCAGTGCATTCTTGAACAGTGTATCCTTCGGCAGGTTCACATATCTTGGAGCATTTGGAGGTTCTTTGAAAAAAGTTAATGCATTCTGGAAAGCCTGGTGGTTGCCTGGACGTTTCGTTTCGTAGAATTCCTGTGAGTGCAACTTCAACAGGGGAATCCCCAGCGTCATCCTGCACCCATACAAACCATCCTAATTAATTAATCAGCTCAATTTGAATATACAATACCTGTACCGGTAATATCCTATTAACTTTCAGTAATTGTAATAAGTCACCTTTTGTAATGACGTCCTAGCTACTCCCAACACAGCAACAGATAAGAGTAAAACAAGGCCCACAACCGTCTTCATTGTTAGATGAATATTGTCTGACACAAGAATTCGAATCGTATCCAATACTTTAGGGTAAATGAGAGAGCATTGCTGTCCTGTTAGAACAACAGTTATGTAGGGTTTAAAATATATGGAACTATTTATAGAACTACAACCTTTTCGTTAGCATGTGAATGCACTCGACACAGTTAGTTCTGAGGGTAGTACGAGCAGTGGCGAAAAAATGTCAGTTATTTTAACGCAGTAATTAGCATCGGCTAAGCTATTTAAGATTTTTATGTTCATATTTACTTTAGTTAACACTACAACATTATTATTTGTGTTTAGAATGGTGCTGAAGGTTCCAGTGATTATAATGCAGCCAATGGAACGCATTCAAACTACCTCGCTAGGCATTTTCCAGGTGCTCTAGATTGTAAATTTTTGCGCAATAAAAGCTCCAAGTGCTAGGACTGTAGGGGATATTCCGCAAGCGATTGCCAAACTGCATGTCGTAATTCTTTGGGTTACGATCATGGGGTCTATCAGGTGTGTGAATGCAAATACTGGGATACGCAATGTGGCCAACTGTTTTTCAACCGTTGTTAATGAAATTGCGGCGTCTGAAATAAAAATTCAAGAACAGAAACACTTGAGAGAAAACTTTGCTTATTGTTATTAAGTTCCTATAAAGATTTGGCTGTGAATATCATCTGTTAAAATTGCCTTCGTGTACCACAACAGAAGAATTTTACCTCTTGCCACATCCAATTTTTCTGCACCAGTGTTATTAGATTGAAATTCGTACACTCGCCTTATTCAAAGCTTTGTAATATTATTATTATTGAATAGAATGTTGGTGGAATGTTCAGTGCATAGGATAACCAATGAAACCCAATTTTCAAACCTTACCCAGGCGTTAACCAAGTGGTTTAAAGAAATTAATGTCGCACACACACTTGTGGGTTTCCTTATTGGTAATAAATTCATATAAGTTAATCATTCGGCTTTTCAAATTGTCTGAATGATTGGCTTTAAGTACCAAGGCAGCAAAATATTTGGGGGTTACCACGTCTGATTTTAGACTGAATAGTGTAGGGAATGTATACATATTTTGCCTTATTCATTAGAATAATGAGAAACTCATTTGTCTCCGCCCAATTTGTAGGTCACCAGCCTCACTGAATCCTTTTAAAGGGTTGTCACAGTCACATAAAAACGGTTGAAGAATCGCATACAAAGTGTTTGTAACGGTGCTTACAAAGCAAAATAATCAACGTGCGTACCCATAGTTAGACAAAATAAATATGTTTACAAGGTAACGGTGATTTATCTAACTTTCCATATTTGGTCCACAGGTACCACGCTACGCATAACATTACACAAACCATTAAGGTATTCTGTAACAGTGTAAATTTAATTGATGACATGTTTTAATTATTTCGCAAAAAAATTATAGTTTAGCCATTGGGAATTTATTTATTGGTAGGTTTCATTCTCAGCGATATAAGTTGTATGAAAATTAAGATTGTAGTAACTACCACACGTTTAGGTGTGTAACGAATCTAGCAACGGATTGTTCTACAGGTTTGGAAACAAATCAAGTAAAAACATTCACGAATTCAAATTCCCAAATATTTATTCAACCACAATAAAGAATCTTGCCTTGTGTATAAAAAATATTATTTCAAATACAAAGAGATTTACATGTGCATTCACAAGGAGCATCTGCATTCACAAGGGTTCCAGGCAGCAGTCAAGTACTCCAAATCTGTGCATATTTCAATACATTCTGACAAAGTGTATCCTCCGGCAGGTTCGCATATCTTGGAGCATTTTGAACTTCTATTATACAAGAAAATACATTCTGGAAAACCGGGAGGCTGTCTGGACGTTTCGTTTCGTAGAATTCCTTTGAGTGCAAATTGAACAGGGGAATCCTCAGTGTCATCCTGCACACATACAAACCATCGTAATTATTTAATCAGCTCAACTTGAATATATAATACCTGTACCAGTAATATCCTATTAACGTTCTGTAATTGTAATAAATCACCTTTTGTAATGACGTCCTAGCTGCTCCCAACACAGAAACAGATAAAAGTAAAACAAGGCCCACAACCGTCTTCATGGTTAGTTGAATATTGTCTGACGCTAGAATTGGAGTCGTATCAAATTCTCTAGGGTAAAGGAGAGAGTCTTGCTGTCATGTTAGAAAAACAGTTATGTAGGGTTTAAAGTAAATGGAACTATTTATAGGACAACAACCTTTTTGTGAGCATTTGAATGTACTCGAAACAGTTACAGATATGGAGGTAAAAGCGACTTTGGTGAAAAAATGTCAGTTATTTTAAGGCAGTAATTACCATCGGCTAAACTACTTAAAATTTTGATATTCGTATTGACTTTAATTAACACTAATATAATATTTTTGTGTTAAAAATGGTCCTGAAGTCTCCAGTGCTTACAGTACAGCCAATGGACCGCATCCAAACTACCTTACTAAGCGCTTTCCAGGTGCTGAAGATTGCCTTTTTTGCGCAATAGAAGCTCCAACTGCTGAACCACATGCTTGACTGTGGAGGGGAATTTGGCAAGCAATTGCCAAACTGTATGTCATAATTCTTTGGGTTAAGATCGTGGGGACTGTCAGACGTATAAATACAGATACTGGGATACGTAATGTGGCCAACTGTTTTTCAACCGTTGTTAATGAGATTGTGTTGTCTGAAATAACGTCTGAATTGAAGAACGTAAAATCACAGAAACACTTGAGAGACAAGTTTGCTTATTGTTAATAAATTCCTGTAAACATCTGGCTATAAAGATCATCTGCTAATGATTGTCTTCGTGTAACACAACAGAAAAATATTTACCTGAGTTGTCACATCCAATGTTTCTGCACTAGTGTTATTGAATTGAAATTCGTACACAAGTCATATCTGTAGAACAGTAAAATCACAAGATATATGAGAAGCATATATTCTTTGCGACGACGTATTCTCGTGAATACTGAGAAACTGTTTGACACCGGCCCAATAGCTAATTACTGATTTATTTAATCAGCTTCTGGAATTTTTTATTGTTCCCAATTAACCTAGACCAGTAGATTAATGAATCATCCTGATCATAAATATCGCATTTAAAGATTGGTAGGTTGTATTCTCTCTCAATGCAACTCTGCTGTTTTACTAAAGTATACTCTCGCTACTTAATCTACGAAATTCTGTTCCATAAAGCCATCACACTTATTTCATACTCTGTGGCTACACTGTATCGTTTATTGTTCATTTCCATGATCTGATGTGTGCAAAGAAGTGCATGATTAACAAGTTGCATATTGAGCTACTCTACTTGAATTTAACAATACGATTCGTATGGATTTTAACATTTATATTTTCTTTGCATACTGTATACATTTATTGCAACCGTTTGCAAAAATTCTCTCACTGACAATAAATTGCTGGCCTCTGTCGCTGTAGCTATCACTATTTATGTAAGGATTGTTGTAGTTGTATGACTATTTGGTTCTAGCAGGATACATAAATTCCGTCACAAACTTTTAAATAAAATTAAAGCAATGCGTGGTTCTTTATTGAGTCGATAGTAAATAGCTGTAAATGTTCGGACAACTGAAATTCTCATGGATTGCAATGTCATTAAGAATTTCCTCACAAGCTTCTCTACATAATTGAGCTAAACCAAAGTTAAATATTGCACATCAGGAGGAGTTCACAGTCGGTTTAAATTTGTTTTATTTAGAAAGCCTGGTCCATTTTGCAGCAATATATTTTACAATCATTCGCAATGCCATTGTAATTTTTTTTAAATCCTTCTGAAATCCAAATGATCCGTTTCATCTTTACCTCTAATCTAAGCTTTGAATTTTCCCCCCTCCTACTTAATTGCATAAGCATTGCTTATGACCTTCTGCTGTTATAAAACTACAGTTAACTTCTGAAGGGTTACTTTAAATTGGAGTACAATTCGTTTGAAAGGAAAGGCAACTCAAGTTATCGTATAACGGAGAATTCAATAGATCCGTTAATCCAAGCAATTACACAATGTGAGAAATACACCTGTCTCCAACCCTTTTATCCCGAATTAATCATAACTGTCTGTTAGATTCTGATTACGGTACTTTGTGTATATTTCGACAACGTTGGCCAACCAAGTTGCAGTCTTATTCCCACATACGATACAGAAGGTGACGTTCCTTTTTGTGCTCGTAACAGTTGCAGCTATAGCAAAATGTCAGTTAACATTATTCAGAAAATTAAATGAAAATATACTCGGATAAACTACTTGAGACTTTGATTACCTAATTTACTTTATTCAAAGTTTCATAATATTATTATTGATGAATTTAAATGTTTGTGAAATGTTTCCGTGCATAGGGGACAGCCAATGAAACCCAACCATCAAACCGTCCCAGGCGTTTACCACGTGGTTTAAAGAAATTAATGTCGCACATACTTTTGAGGGTTTCCTTATTGGTCATAAATTCATATCAGTTAATCATTCGGCTATTCAAATTGTCTGTTTGTGATTGCCTTTCAGTACCAAGGCAGTAAGTCATATTCGGATTATCACATCTGGCTTTAGATTGAAATGCGTAGAGAATTTATACCTGTTTTGCCTTATTCATGTGAATAATGAGATACTCATTCGTCTACGGCCCAAATTAGAGTTCACCAGCCTCACTGAATCCTCATAAAAAGCTTGTCACAGTCAAACCGTAGAAAGGTCACATACAAAGTGTTTGTAACGGTGCTTAAAGCAAAACAATCAACGTGCAATAGGTAGACAAATAAACATGTTTAAAAAACAACGGTGAATTATCTACCCTTTCCACGTTCTCTAACAGTGTAAATTTAATTGATTACGTTTTAATTATTTCCCAAATTATAGTTTAGCCATTAGGAATTTATTAATTGTTAGGTTTCAATCTCGGCGATATAAGTTGCATGTACAGGGTGGGCCACCTCGATTAGAACAAACCTCCATAAGCTCCTATGTTAACTGTTCTAATCAATGTGGCCCGGTATCCGGTGATGATGGTCCCGCGATGATGGTCAAGTGTGGCCCACCTTGTAAATTAAGATTGTAGCAATTAGAACGCGTTTAGATATGTAACGCATCTAGCAACAGATTGTACTACAGGTTTGGAAACATGTCCAGTAAAAGACTCACGAATTCAAATTGCTAAATATTTTATTAACCACAATAAATTATCTTGCCTTGTTTATAACAAATATTATTTCAAGTACAAAGAGATACACATGTGCATTCACCTAGGAGCATCTGCATTCACAAGGAATCCAGGCAACGCTGAAATACGAAAGACTTGTGCATAATGCAATACATTCATCAGGAGTGTATCCTTCAGAAGGTCCACATGCCTTGGAGCATTTAGAGCTTCTATTGTAAAAGTAAATGCAATCTGGAAAACCTGGTGGTTGTCTGGACGTTTCATTTCGCAGAATTCCAGTGAGCGAAACTTTAACAGGGAAATTCCCAGTGTCATCCTGCACCCATACAAACCATTTAAATTAATTAATCAGCTCAATTTGAATATATAAAACCTGTACCAGTAATATCCTATTAACTTTCAGTAATTGTAATAAATCACCTTTTGTAGTGTCGTCCTAGCTACTCCCAACACAGCAACAGAGAAGAGTAAAACAAGGCCCACGTCCGTCTTCATTGATAGTTGAATATTGTCTGACACTAGAATTCTAGTCGTATCCAATACTTAAGGGTAAAGAAGAGAGCATTGCTGTCCAGTTAGAAAAACCGTTATCTAGGGTTTAAAATAAATGGAACTATTTATAGGACCATAATCTTTTTTTAGCATGTGAATGTACTCGGCACAGTTAGTTATGGCGGAAGTATTGGCTTTGGTGGAAAACTCTCAGTTATTTTAAGTCCGTTATTACCATTACCTAAGGTTTTTAAGATTTTGATATTCGTTTTGACTTTTATTAGCGCTAATATATTATTATTTGTGTTAAGAGTGGTGCTGAAGTTTCCAGTGCTTACAATAAAGCTAATAGACAGCATCCCAACCATCACGCTATGCGTTTTCCAAGTGCTCCAGATTCTATACTCTTGCGCAATAGAAGCTCCAATTGCTCAACCGCATGCTTAGACTGTGGATAATATTCCGCAAGCCATTGCCAAACTGTGTGTCATAATTCTTTGGGTTACGATCGTGGAGACCCGTCAGATGTGCGAATGCAAATGCTGGGATACATAATGTCGCCAACTGTTTTTCAACCGTGTTAATGAGATTGCATCGTCTGAAATAAAATTTGAAGAACTTAAAGTCGCAGAAACACTTGCGAGACAAGTTTTCTTATTGTTAATAAATTCATATAAACATCTGGCGCTGAAGATCATCTGTTAATGATTTCCTTCGTTTATCAGAAACGAAAAATATTTACCTGAGTTGTCACATCCAATTTTTCTGCACTAATGTTATTAGATTGAAATTCGTACACAAGTTATATCTATGAACAGTAAAATGATCAGATATATGAACGACATAATTATAAGAAACTGTTTGACCCCGGCCCAATAGCGAATCACTGATTGATTTTTTCAGCTTCTGGATAAATTTATAGATCTTTTTGTCTTTTTCAAGGAACCTAGACCAGTTGATTAATGAATCATCCGGATCATAAATATCGTGAGTTAAAGATTGGTAGGTTGTAATATTAAAGATGCTGCACGTGCAAAACCATTTTATTCTGAGTGAGTCTTGTTACATATTTCACCGGATATTCACTGCAAACAACTGTTACTTTCATAACGGTTCACAGAAAGGTGTAATACACAGAAAGTACAGAGAGGACCGTTCCTCCTTAATAGAGTTTTAAAATATGTTCATTTCTGGGAATGTGGATTTATTTATATATGTATATATGCACACAACCTTTTTTAATATAAGACTTAAGTCTAGACAATCCATATAAAAGTGAATGGTATTGAAAGTGACTTGGCTACATAAATGTAGTCGCAACGGTTTCTAAGAGGTGGAAGGTCGTTAAATTCCTTACGGTACACCAACCAACTTGAGGAACCATTCTTCCGGAATTAGAATTAGGAGTGAGTATAACTGGACATTTGTAGGTACCTATTGTACACATTCTGCCTTCCCACGTCAGTCTGCTTATCCTATCGTCTGCTAACGGTTTGTGTCCTTCAATATAAATTGCTGTGTATATTCAACCGTACTTAACCATTTCAGTATTAGACTTATTCTGCCCAACGATGAAGACTGTTGTATTTCTTGTTGTGCTCTCCACTGTTGCTGCTTTGGGAGCAGCTAAATCTGCAGTGCCCAAGGTAAGTTCTCTACATTTCCAGAAGGTTTGACTCCTGGACATTTATTGAACACACCCTGGCATATGAATATCCATTAAAACAATGTTTTGTTTGTATTTAGCCACCCGCTGTCGTTTCTGGTGTAAATCCTGCGAGCCCAGCACGAGCGGCGTCCCCAATTTTGGACATTTCCGGCTGTGGCACTGACGCTTTTTGCGGAGGACTCTCCGCAGCTCTTTGCACACAAATATGTCAAGGTCAGAGTTACATTACTGGAGATTGTAAGGCTACCTATTGCAGATGCAGCGGTGTATTAAAAAAAAGTGTTAAGACTTTGTAACTTGAAAACTTTTAATTCGATGAAGCAATAAATCTTTCCTTAACTTTCCGAAACTTCTCAACTGAACCAAACGAGTTAAACTGATTGTAATTGCATCTTCCAGCCTTACTGCACAGAAATTGATCATGAATTATTGCTTATTAATTATTGCATGTTCCACATTGTCTCACACGAGATCTTCTTCTGCTTCTCCACCAACCTTTCATCATTTTAGCCGATATCCAATTATTAAAAACACAAGTCTAATGGCACAATTACAGAATAACTGAAATACAAACCCTCCCAAACTTAAGTGATGACTATGAGTTATAACCACAGTGTAAACCATTCATTCGTTCATTCATTTATTTAATCAAACCTGCTCACTCTGAGCTAGTTATGTTTTACAAAAGTTAATAATAGTTGTAATAAGAGATCGGTAATTCTATATATATACGTAGATATCAATGGTGTAAGAAATGTTTAACAGATGTGTAGTGTAAATTATAAAATAAATTATGGCAAGAGATTATTTCAATTAAAAATTACATCAGTAAGTGTTTATGATACAATGGGAAATCCATTCTTATAAATCGCATGTATTTAGTACCCATGCGCATATATACATAACACCCTGCATAACGATCTTTGTTTTACATTCCTTATGGTCTGAAATCAAAGTTTGTCGTGCAAGATTTTCTTGACAGACAGTCTTGTGGATTCTCAGTCCACCCCAGGAGGACTACCTAGTAAGTCTACCTCAATAGAATAGTTGATAGTCCCTGTCAAGTCCAGGGCCTATCATTCATAATTAAGTAAAGGAGGTCTCTGTCAAGGCCAGATCCCTCCATAATAATTTAAGAGGTCCTTTGTCAAGTCCAAGGGCCCTCTCAAGCGTCACTGTCCAAGTATCCAACTTGTCCAGCGTTTAAAGAGTGTAATTAGTCAGTAACTACTTTTTTAATACTCTCCTTGCAGCGAGGAGAGTAATAGCACTTGTGCACCGTTTCTTAATAGCTTAAATTGAAGGGAATAAAATTCTAACTGTCCCTTAAACGTCCGTTTCCTCATTTAGCTACGAACTATCGGCATTACTGATATTAGTCAGTCTGCAACGTGTTAGAGATACTGGTCAAAGGTCATTCTCAGATTCCCCCCAACGTCTCTCATTCTGTCCTCACCAGTCTCTTCTTCACAAGTTGTATAAGGCACTTTCTAAACAGCTTATTTATTCTTGGACACTTTGATTCTCGTCACATAAGTTTACGCCATCGTGGGTTTAATTCCATTTAATCTGCAGCAGTTGCAGGGTTCCCATTTGGAATTAAACTGTGAACAAAATGTTTCCTCATGGTGTCTCTTAGGTCAACAAGGATAGAGTTTGATCTGCAACCAATAGTTCTTATTGCGTATTGCAATCCAGTCAGCACCATTTGACAAGAACTATTTTTAAATATATTTCACACGATACACAGTATAACATGTGTTGATTTCATTCAGCCGGATTGTAGCAATGTGAGTGGTTCATCTAAATTAGTAATATTCTATAAATAAATACTACAAAACTATAAACATGTGTTTACTGTGCTGTTATAGAATTAGTATTTAGTAATACCGATTTATTATTAGCAATTGAATACACTGTAGCAAATGTAGGCTGGAATTGAGAATGCATATCTACGATGTAGTAATTTAACGAGATGGTATAGTATGTGTTGTATTTTCTCTGAGAATATTCGGTAAGCAATGATGCTCCTTGTACTTAGCGAAGCTTCACCTAAAGCCTAAACTGGAAGCCAATTGATTGATAGTCTTAATTTCTGCCTTTCCTTGTCGTCCATCCATTGGTAAGTCTGATGAATAGAGAGAAAAACCATTAACCCAAAATCTTACACTGCATTGCATCTAAAATTGCTCTGGAAGAAGTATTCAGCGTAAATTGTTTTGCATCCGGACATGTGTGCAAAAGATATTTCTTCCAAGCATAAAACGGGTTGAATTTATAAAACCGCTTTAGAACTCTTCGAGTGTGTATCGTAAATTACTTAGTGCAACAAATACTTTGTAAGTCACTTTCCATAATACGCTTCATCAAAGTTTGTTCATCATAGCCACGTTGTATGCATCCTTGTAACCTAATTTTAATGATATCCTCGTAAAAGATTCGAATTATCTACGAACTTAACTAACAATAAGACACAACTATTTACAACGCAGCCAATCAAGATTCGATAACGGGAGACCAAATTCCTCCTACTGTTCACAACGTTTTTCATTACATATCACATGTTATTCTGATAGTATCATCAAGGAATTATCTGACTAGTTTATTCACTCGCTTAATAAATTGCGATACTTAACCTATGATTCCAATTTTATTCCTTATCAATAAATACAAATTAACCACTTGTAGAACATTCCCTTAGCGCATCTTATTACTTAACTTGTGTTCCATGTTGGAACTATCACAATTCTTGAGAACATTGTCGATTTACTTAGACTAAAATAGTCAGTTTATCTCTCTAGGAATGTTTTACCTCCAACAGAACACAAAAATATATTGTTCTATTATTTAAAATATTCTGAACTCAAAATACCTTTACAAAGCAATATAGTTTTAGTGTAGATCGATCTTTTTTGTTTTGAAGAACTTGGACACTTCAAATTTATCGAAATCTTATTTGCGTATTCTGCACATAAAGAATTGAGGCTTCCACTTAAATTGTAAAATTCCGCATGGGAATTTAACGCAATGTAGGTTCAAGTTTCATACAGGGATAATTCTTATATATATATACCAAAACGCCAATATACCAAGGGAGGTGAAAGTTGGCGATGGTTCATTCGACAATTAAGGAGATATCTCACCCTATGAAATAAAGTAAAAAGGAGTTTCATTCCACCCAAACTCCCGTTCCATTTTCCCCCTGGCTGCTCATAACTGTTCTACATGGCAGAGTGTATTGGTCCTTCAGGGAACCTTGACAATCCTCATTTCATTCGTATTCAAACGTGCAATGAAGACGGTTATTGTCCTAGGTTTGCTCTTCGTTGTTCTTGGCTTTGTAAAGGCTGACAAAGTAGCTCCACAACCAAAGGTGAGTTTGTTGAATTGCCTTTTACAAATAGTTACACAAATTCTTATTCATTAGTTCAATGTATCGATACATCGAAGCTTAAGATTAATTTTAGGTTACAAAGTAAAAGATATGTTTCCAAAATGTACTAATTTGTCACTTATAATTTTTTACAGGATGCTTCCCGTCCTAATCAAATAGTGGATGCCTCAGGACTCAACAAAACCAACATCTTGCAGGGTGCACAACGCACTTGCAATCTAATATTTCAAGTACGCACGAACAACAGATACTGTTCAACTAAATGCATAAATTGCGGAGGATTCTCTTCGGATGTTTGCAAGGCTGTGTGCAGCGCGTTTTCGTTTATTTCTAGCAGATGTTCTCCATGTGCATGTGACTGTTTGGATTGAAATAAGATGCATACTGTTAAATACATTGATTTTGTGAAGCCATACTTTGTACAAAAAATGTTTCCAATTTGTTACAAATAAAACACTTTTTAATCAGAGAGAGATCTGCGTTGTTCAAATTTTGAGCGATTAATGGCTGAAATGCAGATAAAACTGACATTCATTCCTCGACTATTTTACGGAATACCGAGTGCACCTGCATAGATTAATTTAAAACGATTCATTCATCGAAAGGAAATGTAAAGACTTCTGAAAAGAATTGTTTGCGCATATCTTTAGGTACAAATGACTTATAATATTGTCACAGACAATACACGTATTTATAGAATGAAAAGTTATCGTTGTTACACCAGCATACACCTTAACAGGCATTTGCTGAACCTGTAAACAAAAATAACCTTTCTAAACTCCTAGCCACATATTTGCTATTGACGAATTAAGGTACACCTAGGAAGTATTTCGGAAGCTGCTTGTTTATGACACCTCCCGCTGGGGAAATATTCCGGCGAGCTAAAACTACTGTTAACTTAATTACAGTGTATATTGCTGTACACTGCCACGTCCACCAAAAAGGTTTCATTGTACTCACTTGAAGAAAGGGTATATAATAAACTTTACTGTGAAATTTTGCATTTACTGTTAACAAATATTTATTTTACAGTTAAGCAGGACAATAAAAATTCCTGCGTAAATCTTTGTATTCTGTAGCAATGTTAGACGAGCTTTGGGGTTCTTAAGCATCGAAGAGGATTCTCATTTGTATTCCTGTCAACAATGAAGTCGGTTGTGTTTCTTAGTTTGCTCTTGTCAATGACTGGCTTGGGGAAAACCGGAACTCCTGTGGAAGATGTAAGTTAATTGTATTGTTAACAACATAGTGCTAATTTTCCTGGTTTATTTATCACGTAACAAGGTTAATTAACTTGCAATGATGTTTGTTCTTAGGTATTTGCAAGGTTTTCTACTGCTGGTGGCCGGGAGGCGTTCACAGGATTCCAAGTAACCAACTCTTCTCGAGATATATCAGGAGCCGGGGCATTCGTATACTTCACCTATTGTGACACTTGCGTTTATTGCGGAGGACTAACTTTTACCGTTTGTAGAGATGTTTGTGGTTTGGTGGGCTACGCCAAAGCAGTGTGCACAGCATGTGAATGCCGGTGTAGCTGATGATTTAATCAATTTGTATTCGACTTGAGTAATAAAACAACTTTATAACGTAAAAAAAATACCTGGAACATTGCTTCCTATAGTTACGTTTCATTAATCCATTTTTACAAACTGCAAACTGTTTAGATTGCTTACGTGACGTCTCCAATTTCTGCGCTGCGCACCAAATTAATATAACTCGAATCCTGCGCAACACTCATACCGGCACTTAATCCCGATTTATTATTTGTTTTATTCGTTGGAGTTGTTAATATTCCTCTCCATTATGTTTAAAGGTAATAAAAATGACTATAGGATTTTATTACAGAATTCAAAACGCGTAGTTTAAAAATGTGTTCGATGTGATCGACAAGAAACCTCACTGCACAATCTCTCACAAATCATTAGCAAACTTCCTGTTCATCTGAGTCTAGCTTAATAACCATCTCTTTTATATAATGTTGTCTTTCTTTTACAATGGTTGGAGTTCTTACTAGAGTTCTTGTGTGGAGAGACAATTCGATTTCAATAAACATGTCTAGCTTATAGAATTCCTGAAAAGCGATACTTCAAGTCAAGTGTGAGTCTATTCCATGGTGACTGCTAAGAGAGCTGCACGATAGTTAAATGAAATCAACAGATTCTAAAATGGAGTAGATTATTGATTATAGTTGATTGTTTGTTGTAACAAAATCTCAACTCTAAGCAGCAGTAGACTTATAGTTCATAAGCACATGGGTCAGTTTTAGTTTGTAATGAATTTAATGCAGGAATAGGTGATGAATTATTTAATGGACTTCAATCAAATGTTGACTTACCTAATTTGATGTGATCCACCGTCGAGGGGCTTTAAAATCTCCGATAAACCAGATTCAGATTATTAACTCACCTAGTTTTAACAATCAGAATAGACACATCCAACTCAAAGAAAAAGCTTTACATGTTGAACCACAACTAATCTGAAGACCAATATCATTTTGTCTGCCTTATTCTTGATTGAAATATTATTTGAAACTTTGAATTACTCTCATTATAAAAGTCGTACTGTGCCTTTTTTCAAAGCCCTTATTGTTTACTTGTTTTGAATCCTGGTCACCCTCCACCAAACTGTCTTATTTATCTAAAACCACCCACTTCTTCTAGGCTTTGTAGACTTTTCTTTAATAAAATATGTAGCAATTGGTAATAAATTTATCAAAACTTGCAATGACAATACAACTACTTCAATGAGGCTCCTGGGAATGGCGATCTGTCGCTATAAATGTGCACAAGGACCGCTAACTTAAAATTGTTGAGACCTGTTAGCTGCCCATAGTCGGTTATGGGTGAGCAAATGAAGAAAGAACACACGCGACGTTGCAAGCGGTGGAGTAAGTGCAGATGGAGAAGGAGTGTTTGTTCTTGTTAAGTTAGGAGGTTGAAATCAGTTTTAATTACGCGACACTTCAACTCACCTGAAAAACAAATAATACTGACAACCAAAAATGTACTGCGAGGAATATTATTTAATACAAACCAAAGTTAAAAGCACAGAAAGGATGATACATATCCCAATATGTAGTGACAAAAGTTAGCTTACACTTTCCACGAAAAAGAATTCATAAGAATAGTCTGACCTTCGTATCTGTGTGTTAACTCCTATCAACCATAATTCTTTCTAATATGCAGTTATTAATTGTTTCGTGAACTACTCCGGATTTCTTATAAATTCCCCAGTCACAATGCTTTCATAAGCGTTCATGTTAATCCAGTATCAAAAATAAATCTGAATCAAAGACAAATAGAGGACAACAACTTCCATCCCAGGATTATATTTATGATTAAACATTAACAGAGTTCCTGTGAGTCCTTATTTGCAAGCAGACTTAGTGCAAAATGAATACATTACTTCAAAATTATCATTCAATAGAAACTATAGCCGGTCTCAAGACGGGCCTTATTTTAAAGGGTATTATTAGTAGGATTAATTGTTAGTTTTGTTAGTTATTCCCGAAATATATACATATATTTCTTTAAGGTGCCTTTGAGACCCCTAAAATCTTGTTTTCTCTAAAAAAAAATGAAATCCCCAACTCTGGATTAAGCAGAGTCCCACTTACATAATTCGATAGCTGATTAAGCGTAATTGCCAATAAGTTGAATGCTTGGCACAAAACTTAAACTCAAACAATAGACAACTGACACTTTTAAATATCTAGCATAATGGTTATGAAAAGTAGTAATGAATTCAATTTTAAAAATATCATTTTTCTCCTGCCAACATTTCGCTTTTAACTTTTACAAGATGAAATGGACGGTTTTTGACAAAATTATACTCACGTTTAAAATCTCCTTGGTGGTTCTTGAAATAAATCGCGGACACAAATTCAGACCAGTCAGTAGGCGTGACATCACTTATGATCCTATATATGTGTACCAGTTAGTTACTTGTAAAAAACGTGTTCGCACAAGACGAATTGTGATTGTGATTAATAAATGACAAGCGAAGATTAGAATTGCGAAGATGTTTACTATAGTATTACAAGATTGCTGGTATTAAACATAACCCGAAAGGCAGTGTAGCATACAGCAAAAATTTTCTGTTTTGTACATCGTAAAAAGTGCTGTGTGATTAAAAATGTCCTACCTAATCCAATTAACATTGTTTGAGAACATTTTAGAGACACCAAATATCGTTTAGACCCCGAAAAACCGGGAGGAAAAAGCTAAGCACGCAATAAAAGGACCTTGTACACTAGAGGGGTGACAGTGAATATGGATCCGCGATCATGGTCTCATACTACTTTCGTCTGGAATATTGGATATGGATTTGAATGGTGGGCCACCTCCATTAGAACACATACTCACTGTAATTGCTCTACAACCCCTAGGTCAAATTTATCGCCGACTAACGCATTTGAAAGCATTAAGACAATCAAAACATTTGCAAAATAATTAGATTTTAATTATGATTCATTGCATCGCAAATTAAAATTTTGAATTAGTTAGTTTTGAAGTTTTTGGTTTGCTCACGACTTCATGTATAATCATTTAAATAAGTGAGTGATATTTTTGGACCCAAAACTGATTTGGTAATAATATTAGGCAAACACATTTTCTTTGGTGGATCTTTCTCGAACGATGTAAGGTCGGATATATGTTCTAATCGAGGTGGTCCTCCCTGTGTAGATTAGACCTCGCACACTTTTCCAGCTCACCATTGTAGCATTTACCAGTAGGCTAACTGTCGGTCCGCTGTGTGTTGGTTCAGATGCCCTAGTACACTACAAAATCTCAGTAAACAGCGTAGAAATCCGTCAGACAGTATTGTCAAATTAGTATTAGCCACACGTTATTGGGACTGAGCCTTCCCAAGACTTTATGGTGCAAGACCCAACCAAGACCAATAAATCCAGCAGATAGACCACTAAACCTCCGGGCCGTAACTTAATGTTTCTACAGGCATTTACTGCAACCCAGAATCAATTTTTTACCACAAGCAAATAATGCTGCTTTAAAGATTTTAGTCACTTTCCATGTAACATAGGAACGATGATACCAGCCCAACTCTATTATTTGGATGACAACTATTGCTGCCATGAGAACCACAAATATGTAGAAGACTGTGTTAATTGAGTCATTTAAAGACACAGGAAGGACAAATATGTTATCCATTGACTTTCTTGCCAACAATATAGCCTTCGTTCCATTGCG
>JAQGAB010000393.1:0-28603 GCA_034696565.1 Isotomurus graminis | reverse complement strand
ATGAAGACAAACAATTTATCATACGGTAAAAAATTTCGAGATTTATTGCAGATGGTTTGATGTACGTAAATCGGGGATTGTAAATTCACACATTTCTGGGAATAAAAGGCTGCGTACAACGGACTATAAAGCGTAAATGAGTTCAATTTGAGTAAAAACATGTTTGCAGTAAAGTACGGTTGTAAATGATTTTATAAAATTCTGTATATAGCCTATATCTTATAGTTAAGCGACTGGATAGAGAAAGTGTGTGCATGATTCCATAAATAATGGGATGTTGGATGAATGCAACTTGCAAAAAACAAAGTTTAGTTGAATAATAACACAAACAAATATTGTTGTTCCAAGCTCAAAGTTTCCCCTTAAAATAACAGGAACTGCTATGTAACACAGTAACAGTTTATCTAGCAGGAAACTACGAATTGGATGCGATCAGCGATGCACCTCTTCATGTGTGTGTTTATCTCACATTGCATTATATTTTATGGTTAATCATATTTGATATTAAACTTTGGTGTCTTTGCTCTTTATAATTTTTGATGATGACAACGGATATGCAGTTGGACTTATACTACAGAGAGAGAGTTGTTTATACCTGAATGAAAAGGATTAAAAGTCTTCTTCCCCTTGCCCGTAAACTATTAGGGAAATGCTCAGTACTCTTACACATCCTAATGCTGACAAATGACAAACAAAATAATATTGTAAAAGATTGAATAGTAAACTTTATTTATCAAACTGTCATTTGGAATAACAGACTCATCAAATAGACCCGTTTGATTTATTTGCTTGTATTTTTTCATCCCTAATGCGAGTCGGAGGAAGTGTGTGTGATCAACGTGGGAAAAATACTATTCCAGATATTTAATTCATTTGGAGCATGACTACTGAACTGGGTTTGTACTTTGGTGGAGAATCGTTTAAGCTTATCGCAATATATTTTTTAGAGTCCCACGACACTTTGTTCACTAATCAGTTGTGTGATAACTATTGGCATGGGACGAGAGTTATTTATTGTGTGTTTTGTTTTTATAGATAAATTGTTACATAATAAAATAATCAGTGTGCAATTTAATTCACGATTAAACTCACAAGGTTATTCCTTATGGTTTTTACCTTATTACTCAAAAGTTTAAACAAAGGGAAAACATTTTAGGACGGGGTTATGAAAAAATTGTAAACTTTAATCATTTATGCGCATATAAACGTTGATTAATAAAACATTATGTAAATTAAATATCTTATTCACATATTAATGCGAGTCGCTTCCATCTTATGTCTTAGGAATAATGTGTGTGTGTTGTATCACTTTTACTTGGATGTCATTATCCAGTGGATTCATTAGTATTGCTCACATGAGACTAGGGAAGTGAAGGTTTAGTGAATTTAATGTGTAGTTCATAGCTATGCTGAATGGAATGGGATTTATTAAGACTTGAGATATGCAGAAAAATATATCATGGTGCATTGAGCATCGTTGAAATGTGTGTAGTAGAGAGACTAGAGGCCACAAGATCAACAGGCAGTGTGGATATTAACGTCCTACCACAAATTTAATAATCACGAGATGAATCAAAGATGTGCAATTCAATTAACTGTTTGTTTTCATTTGAATTTCAATCACCTTTTAAATTAAGTATTCTTGTAATCCCCTCAGCCTTTTCAATAAAGATAAATGGGTGTCGTCTTTCATTTACATGTGAATTTAACTCATTCATTTATCACAAAGCCCTAATTTATATGCACATTGATAAAAATAAATAAATACTAACTAATTATGAGTAAATTAATGTAGTTTACACGGTAAGGTAGGGATACTTACCTCTTAAAGGCTACTTTCTCAGTGTCTCCTTGTAAGTGAAAGGAGTTATTTGGGAATTTGGGTGTATTTTTTGTCTAGCTTAAGTTCACAGCAACTCCTTAACAGTTTTAATTCACCACACAAGACATTGTAAGTCTTTTAAAATTATACTCAAGTGTACGCACAGTATAAAACTGCGTTCTGGGCGTTCACAGGCTCTGAAATAATTTCGTACACAGTTTCTGACAGAATCAGTTTCAAACAGACAGTAGAATACTTCAGATTCTAGGGGAAATAAGACAACACGAGTGACGAGTGGAAAGGAACACGAGAGAGATGGTTTTAGGTGAACTAATTGCACGCAAATGGTGTCCGGTGAAAGGAGTTCGTGCACATAAATAGTACCTTTGGATGTTTGTATTGAATTTGTCTCTTTTTATGATGATGAGCCGAAGAGAAACAATTAGAGATGTATGGTAATTTCAGTGATGGTTCTGGTAAAGAACAATACAACAATTAACCCTTTAGGCAAACGTGAATGTATGCATTTTTGAGTCAGAAGTTGTACTTTTATGAGTCTTTTTATATAAACTCATTCGAATGGTCCAGGTTTCTTGCCTTGTGGTATTTATAGGAAAAGTGTAGAACTTTTAATTAATGTATGTTTCCAAAACCCAGGATACTTGATAATTGGCAAATCTCTACACAGTTTAATGAAATGTAGGATGACTAAACTTGTGAATTTCCAGGTAGGTTGAGTTTCGTATGATTTGTGACGAGGGAGACAGACCGGAGAGGATAGCCGTGATCGACTGGATTTTGTTTAGTTACTCTACAAGTTCTTTTATTATTCGAGGTGAAGACACAAGTGTGGAACAACACAGGGAAATGAAACTACTCCTTCTGCTGGAGAGTCCTTTAGGAAAAGGCATACTCGGAGTGTGACGTGAGTTTAGTAGAAGACTTGAGGGTCCACATAGAAGGTATATATGGAAATATGAGTAGTATACGTATGTGTGCAATAATATTGAGAGTTTATTGGGAAGAATCCTCAGTATTTCTTTTAATATTGGGATCAGTTTGTCTCACAGGGTTGATCGTGTGGTACTACTTTGGGTGTATGAGAATCTTGAGATGTAAATACGGGTAGTAGTGGTGGTAGTAGTGTAGTATCAACTCGAGACTTTTTCTTGACCATTGGGAAGGTTGCAGTAAGAGAGTTTCTTCTGGAGGATAGGAAGACGGAGGAAGGAGCGTTTTGTCGCGCACGACAAGACAACTTGCCAAAGACTGAGTATGTGAGACTCCCTTCCAAATGCGCCATTCAGTGCCCCTACCTTCGAGGTCTGGGCCAGGGTTCCATTGGTCACAAGATTTCCAACTCCACCCCAGGCCAACCTCTTTATTACTAACTAAATATCTTCTCTGTATTATTTTACAACTCTCTCTACTCTCCTCTTTACTCACTCAACCTTTAGCTCTCCTCCGTGTGTCTCTCTGCTGCTGGCTTCTTTACCAGACTCACTACCTCCTTATTACTTACCTGACTCTCTCAGGTGAAACTTCGTCTCATACCTCATACACACTACGAGTATATGCACAAGAAACAACGAGAGTCTCATTCAAGACTGATATTGCGAATGCTACAAAAATTGCTTTTGGGCATTTTTTAGCTTTTCTTGCTTACTTTTCTTTTTGCAAGGGACTTAAGAACTTGACGAATTTGGGATTTGTCATGAGGTATTTACGGAAGGTGAGTTAAGAGATGTATTTTTATGTGTGGAGGTAGAGATGGATGGGAATAATGGGAGAAATGTTAAAACAGAGGTTTGGGGTGGAATGAGACGGGAATAGTGGAGAAGTGACTTTCTCCCTAAGAAATCGAGGGCTTCTTTCACCACCCACCCACTAGTTCTACTTTGGGTATTCCTCCGTCGCCTGTCGGCAGGAATTCGGACTTTCTTTTTCATTCCTTCTTCTGGTTCATGATTATCTTTGTTTTCGTTGTGTGAAATTGATGTTTGATGTCATTTTTATGCATCTGGATATTCCTAATGAATTTATATTGTGTGCAATTTGTAGGATTGTACTGTCCGATACGTAATATTGTGCAAGGAAAAATATTACTCAAGTTTAGGTACTTTGGATTTCTGAATTAAGAGATGCTCAGTTGACATAAGACGTGTAAGTCAATCATACATCTTATCGAATACAAAAGAATATCAAAGAATTTCTGAAAGGATTCATTTTTGGATTTTTCAAGGTTGATTATAGTTTACTTTATTTTCAATGCGGGGAAAGTGAGACACCCTTGGATATGAATATTACTGTCAATCCATTTTACTTTATTGGCATTAACAATAAGATTTCTTATACACGGTGGATATTATACTATTTACCCCATGTTCACATTTCCCATGCAATGGAAGCATGCATTATGATTATAATAAAGGAATTTTTCGAAGAAACACCATAATTTAAGTATCCAACTATGGTGTGAGAAGGGCTAGTTCATAAACTGATTTAAGAACACGTAAAATGCAGTTTGTGAATGACCTTTCACCTTGTCTCCTTGATCTGGATCACCCAAATTACATTGTAACCCTTTTCACTGTAGAACACCTTTTTAATTCTAGTCTATCGATATCAAAGTATTAGAAAAAATGATCTGTAAACTAAGCCCGTAATTCTTTTCCAGCGTTTGTTGTGCATCAAACTTCATTGTAATGTCAAAATACATCACGCAGTTCCCGTGTAGCCATACACTACCTTTCACATTTTAAACTGGATACCTTTTGATAGAAAGATCATACCCCTTTGGGTCGCCTACTGTGGGGTACAATTAAAACCTTCAATCTCGAGTTATTGTTACAAATCAAAGGTTTTGTCTGTCAATCTATGCTCTTTAGTACTTACATAACAAAAGCGGATGCAACAGCGGAGATAGTTGGTATTGATTATTTGTGATACGATTGATCAAACATTTGATATCATTGGTCCAGAAATAATGTTTTATTTAAATGTTAAAAACCGACGAGAGAGTTTGTATCTGTCAGCTATGAAGAATTAAACAACAAACCTACAAGCAAAGTCTCATCCCTTCACTATCAGTTGCACAATTCAAACTCTTCATCGTAAAGTTTCATCCCCTCGGTTTTTAATTAAATTAAAAACTGCATTTGAAAAGCAAACAAAACAAGGGAAAACTGTATAATGTGTTTATTCAAGTGGACACACACTGAAGTAATAAAGTGTCAGAGTCAGGAGAAGATCAATAATTACAATGAAGGAGCAGTAGTAGAAGTGTGCATCTCTCCAAGCAACGATTGAAACGGTGGGGGTGGAATTGTGGAATGAAGAGTGAAGGGCAAACTCGAGTTTTTGGGGATCTCTGCTATATTTGGACGAAAAGTTTTAAAGTTAATCAGTTGCATCTTGTTAGTGAGATTCGGGTAATTCTCCGACCTACTTTTTCTCTCCCTTCCTTCGTAAAGTTAACTATATCCTTCGACCGTGACAATTTCCCCGAATTATGTACATAGTAATAAATGAATGCACATGCATAAGAAATTTGGTAAAATTTGAAAATCTAATAGGGATGATGATGACGGGCAGCAGGAGAGGAGGAGAGAGAGTGCGGAGCTCCAAACCACCAAAAGTATAAACTTCTAGACTATCACCATCATCATCATCGTCATCAGTGGTGGTAGCTGCTTAACAACATCAAGAAGAGTGTCTGTAAAAGTCCATAAGGCAGAGAGAGAGAGTTCTATTCAATTCCTTCATTTTATTCAGCGTCTTATACACTTCATCTGATGTCTTATTATGTGGTAACTCAACTCACCTTGTTACGAGGATTATTATAGAGTTTGTATTTTATAGACTATATGAGAGACTACATAAATCATGTGATGCATGGAAGAATACTGCTGAATACATGAAAGTATGTTGTATGAATATGTTACATGATTGTTTAGGTATTGGTAATGAAGTGAGGTTAGTTTTTAAAATCTTATTCCGTTAATATGTGGTAAAAAGTTATATAAGGGAAAATTTGGATTTTGTATTGTTTAAGGTGATTAAACGCAACAAATGATTGGGATTGTTTGGGAAACGCAGAGAAGATCCAGTAGAATTAAAGATTTTTAGTTGCCTCTATAACTTCCTTAATGGTAGACGAATGGGGGTAAAAGAAGTTAAGAAGTAGATGTTTGATGATAATGACGGTTGAATAGTAAATTACGTGGATTTGTTAACCCAACAAAGTGCACAAGTAAAGAAGACATTGATGAGGAAATCAGCAATTTCCTCATCAAATTATTCCCTGCGCGTTCAAAGTATCAAGTATTTAATGTAGTTACACGGTACTTGAGTATAGTTTCCACCGTTGTACTGTAGTCTAGCTGTGTGTGGAAGTTGTTGGAAATGCGGTGTGTATGTGTAATGCCAGCGTAAGGTATGGTTATGTAGACTTGTAAAAAAAAGAGGATAGTTATTGAGTTTTTAAACTATGAAAGTATAAAGTACGGTTAAATTGCAAGAATTCATGTGAGATTCAAGTGTGTGTGTTGTATGCAAGGAGCAGGCACACAAACAATAATCAAATGAGCAAACAACAACGAATAATTCAGTAATAATACAGCATAACATCTAATCTTCCGAGTTTTACTTTGCTAATGCTAAACCTGTTTCAAAAATGTTCTTTGGGACGGGAGAGTGGGTAAAAGTAAAAGAGTCAGAGTTCGCTTGAGCAGAGAATGGATGTATAAATCGGTGGTGGTGCAAAGAGAAATATAAAATAAAAGGCGTCTTGAAGAAACTGAAATGACTTGTCAAATAGTATCCATTACGGAGACCTGCAAACTGACGCTATGGCGTGTAGTCATGTATCATCTCCTTTAAAACTTTTGTAACATTTGAGTTATCACATGATCTCAAATGTCTTGGCCAAACAACCTGGTCCTCTATTCTCTCGTCCTCTTGAAAACAATTGTTAGAAGGCAGGTGCTAATTTTTCAATATCTTTTGCTTTTCCCATTAATATATATCTCCCGATGCGTCGCGATCGCGACTTTGAGTTGCACTTTGCCCAGAAGAAGACTTCCCTTTTGTAGAGAGATCTTTGTGTCCTTCGGTGTACGGCGTGTGGATCAATGACGATTTATGGATGTATGTCTAGTGTAATTGCACTGGGGCATTTTTCCACCCGGTCCTCGTGGGTGATTAATAGGTTTGGAAGAGTGTTTGAAATTTACAGGCAGGTTTTTTAAATGCTTTCTTCTTTGCTAAAGTGACACGAGGTGATTTGGTGGTATGAAATTTTATAATGGTTCTTAATAAGTTTAAATTGCATATGTAATGTTTAGACATATATAAGACGGGAGATTCATTGGAAGATTGAGATTTTAGTGTAGAATTCACTTGTGAATTGTTGGTTTAGCTTTTAGCAAGACGAAATGGAGAGGCATTAACCACCCCATGGGTGATGATAGGAAGCTACAGGCGATTTAGGTGGAATAGATCTAATTTTCCACGAATAAAGCAGTAGACAAAAAGACTAGTAGAAAAAGTACTTATGAGTGATATCCTGAGGTAAGTTTTATGGTGTTTATTTTATGTAGTTTGTTAAATGCAATCAACCGGAGAATTGAGTTTCTCGCAGGGGATGCACTTGTCAAGACCTTTGAGCCTTGAGCTTGTTGAGAGAGCTGCAACAGCACAAGGAATATTTCTTCTGGATCCGCATCCGTAAACCGATATTGGTGAGAGATTCACTTGAACTACAAGTTGCCAGTTGTTTTAAGGTGTGCATGTCTACGTACATAAGAGCTAGTTCAAATATTGTGTAACTCGTTTAAAAAAAGATTTTAAAAAATGACTTGGAATACCTTGCGTCAGGGGTAAAAATGTGAGGGATATTTATGTATCTGTATCTAAAAGTATTTAGCCACACGGTATTTTATCCTCGTGTAGTTCTGTGGGTAAGTGAGAGAATATTAGACGAAGTGGTCATAAGGATGTATGAAAATATAATGATAAGGCTAAGTTTAGATATGGGTGCTGCTTTCACAACAGTCTCTAAAGGATGAGAGGGAGAGAGAGGGTGAGGAAAAAATAGGTGCGGACAGGTGAATCATCATCAACATAAAACAAAAGTCGTAAATCTAAAGTTTAATTAATCCCAAGATAAGATTTAGGACTTTCTCTTAAACTCTTATTAAAGGGTGTTTCTATCCCTGAGAACATCTTATGATTGTTCGTTGCTCGTGGAGTTGATAAAGTTGAGGTCTTTCTCATATACTTTTAGTGGAGACAAGTGAGTCTCTTGCAGACACTCCAGAGGTCTGAAACAACTTGTACATTCACAACTTCTGGCTTTCATCTCATAATCTGTAGTAAATAGACTGCTTACAAAACTCTGCCCTGTGGTCAGGTCTCTCAGATTATTCAGAGGGAATCTCATCTCTCAAATGAATAAAAAACCAAAGCTAACAATACGAATGAAATGATATGTGTGTCTGCGAATTCAGTGTCTAATCATTCAATGTATGAATCAAGGTCTTACACTGTTTGACTACAAATTATGCTCCGCTGATCAATACACTTCCATCAGGACATTGTATCGTACTGTGATGCCAGCGTCTTGTGATGCAAGCAACCGAAGCAGTGAACGATTGATGGAGTGTATATAGTAAGTTACAATAGAGTGTCGTAGGAAATCATATTTTGCATTCAAGCCACAAACTGACAAATATGTTTTATATACGAATGGTTTTTATTTTAGAGTGTTATCCGTATCTCTATCTAATCAAAAGTCAAAAGTATCGGATGGATGAGACATGAGGGAAATAATACGTGCCTCATGCTAAGACCAGCGAATCTATTGAGATTGGAGTATTAGTAGTAGCGGAGAAGTATGAAGAAGTGAAGTGAATGGGGATACAAAATAATAAGATGTGTGTGTGTATTTTTCTGTATTGTGTGGCATAGTTAGATTCTAAGAAACAAACGTGTGGATGGAAAGATTACGAGGATATTTGTGTGAAGAAGGATAAGGATGGAGTATTCTTTAGAGTTGTAAAGAGTTGGCCTTAAAAACTCGGACTGAGAATGACAGGCATTTAATGTAAACTCACTTGGGGATGAATTATGACTTGAGAGGGGGTCAGTATGGAGCTCGACCTTGTCTGACCTTTTCTCATATAGTCTGAGGGATTCCTTATTTCCTCTCCCTTTATTTCTTAAAAAGCTGGTTAACTCTCAGGTGTAGATGAAGGTAAGAATCCTCTGGAGAATGTTAGAGATGTAGTACTCTTGGTCACTGCCACATCTCTGTGAGCTCTGAATGTATATTTACGAGGCAAGGGCCAGACAGTATGAGGAAGGGAATATGCTGGCCTCTACTCTCCAAAACGTAGTTTGTAGAATGAGATGGCCATGGACAAACACTTGTGAAAGACTTATGTGATACCCTTAAGAAAGTCCGTGGGATGCAAGTGCGCGATACATTTAAGGATTGTGTAAAAGGAGGTTGTTGGTTGTAATCGGAATGATTAGTACTGCAGGTAACAATCAATAATTCCTCTTGATATCGGCTGGCTTTGTGTAAACGCCTAGTTGGAGAGGAATATGACGAGAGATGAACTGTAGACAGGTGTATTTGTTGTCATAAAGTATGTGAGCCCTGTCCCAGTATGACAGTAAGAGATGTAGAGTCCTGTAAGGTTACATGTGTAGTGATGTTCAGTCGTGGGCAGAAGAACAAGAAATACCCAAGGTGGGAATTGACTGGCTCACAGTCAATCTCAATTGAGACACGGCATGCACAATTTACCTCAATTATTCTATCAAATAAACGAATATTATTTTAAAATGCAATTCATGAAACTTGTTTATTTAAATTAAGTACTTTGGGGTATGTGGCACACGATGTCGTTTGATATCGAGTGTGGGAATTAATGTTATCACAGAGATTTGTGGAGATAGTCAAAGATTATTATTATTAAGTGAAAGGTAGATATATATCACCAGCCTTGGGATTTGTTTAAGATCTTAAAGGAACTCTGTCTTACTGTGAGAAGGTACATCAGTAAATTTCCGAAGGAAGTTGTCCCACCTGAAATATGTTAACTTCCGTCCGATGGATGTTCGAAGTTTGAAGCACAACTCAATTTTTTAACCTTCCCTTGCGCCTTGTGTTATGTGATCCGTTGAAATTCGTTAGTGTCAAGTATTTTTCAGCAGCAGTTGGTCTTTGAAGTAAAGCTTCAATACATCAGAATTCCAAGTTGTTTGTGATATCAGACCTTGACTGATTATTTGAAGGAGATTTTGTCAGAAAGAGGAAATGGTAGAGACTAGAGAGAGACGAAGGAGCCAAGTGTATATGTAAGGATCCTTTGAATTACTATGCAGGAAATACACACAAGCACCTCTGTGCCGACCCACCTATAATTTCATATGCCTTTTGCCTACTGCCTGCTTCTTCATGGTAATTATTCATTGGATACGTTCACACTTGGGTAAAAAGCTAAAAAATGTGGTAAGTAAGGCATGGAGATGGAATGACACTTAGGAATTCTCTGATTACACCGAGAATGCTTAAAGCTTTGGCGTATGTGAAATAGGATCCGGGTTTGTCACCCAAGAACTAAAAGACCCGTCGTCCAGCGGTTATACCGAGCATAGTTTGTGGTGAGATGGAAGTAATAAGCAAAAGTTGTTTGATCTTCTGATGAATGTGGTAAAGATATCTCTGCCAAGAATCATCATCATATGAATCTATCCATCTCCCACACCAGCAGACATGTGTACAATCATCGTGGAATGTCAGATGGAGATGATTCCTGGCTTCACAAAGTCTAAAAGTAATTTTTGATACGCTTTAATCATCGAGGAGGAAGGAATAAAGACAAAGTATAAAAGTATAAGAACTACTGTACACATATGTTTATATGTAAGTACGGTTGAAGTACACACACGCAAAGTACGTGCTCACACCAATGAAGGTTTATTATAAAAGACTTTTTTTAAATAGGAAGTTCAGAGGTGTAGGAAGAGTGTGTGTGTAGTTCTCTCTTTTAAATCTTGAAAGCTTAGGTTGTTAGTTTAACAGGAGATGAGATTGCATTTGACTTCTTTAGGTTTGTTCTACGGATTGACATTGTTGGATAAAGAAGAGTTAACAAGTTGACAAGTTTGAATAATGAATTCGGTAGTCTTGTCGTCGTCCATCGTCATTGTGGCTTTTGAGTCTCTAAAGTCATCCGTACAAAAATGATTAGAGGTGGAGATAAAATTACAACGCATAGTTGAGAGAAGTTGAGATGATCGCTGGTTTTCCTTGTGATGATGAGGATATGAAGAATGAGGAATCGTTGTCGGAAAGTAGAGAGAGAGAGACTTCCTTGGGTTATTTAGTTTACGTGTATCCCTTTGCCCTTTCTCTTCTTGCCGTGTAAAAGAGAAGCTTCAGATGACTCTGCAATTTTTACTGAGGTAGTTGACGACTACCTTTTTTAGATGGATTATTCTTAGGTTTATAATTGATCCTTGTGCGGGCACATCCTACTTGGGAGTACTTGGGACGGGAGTATACAGAGCTTTAATTATGAGTGCCTTTTGCAAATGTACACCTCTAGCAATACATAGCGTTAAAATGTCCGGTTTTTTTTTACTGAATATCAAGGTAAAAGAGTTGATTGATATGCCACTAGTGATTAGTTAATCACAATTGAGTAACAAACTGGTTCGCAAATCTGTGAATATCTGTGTGAAGTACTCCCATTTCAGTGATTGCAGCATAAGTTACCACATTCGAAAATGAATTTGGGTTTTGGACTTTTTTCATCACAAATGTGACGCAAATTTAAATCCATTATTCATACATTTGAAGGTTAGACTGGACGTATTTATTCTACAGAAGGCATCATTGTTTTCAAACATTGCATGTTTCGATGAATTGACGGAGATAGAAGATCAAGATCAAGATCAATATATTATGTGATGGTATGTCCAGTTGAAATTTAAATACCAGTTGTGAGATTTTCTTCAGAAAACGGAGATCCAAGAAGTACACGGTGATTCACATTTAGTCTGAAGTATTCTGGCAACTATTTATGAAAATCCAGTCAACTTCTACAAGAGTCAACCAAACGTAGTTACAATTATTGACTCATGCTAAAAGATTGTGGAAGTAAAGTAAGTCACTCTGTATATACATGATTGACGAATAAAGATTTCGTGGAAACTTACGTGACAAAATATCACCTAAGATGAATTAATTGTGACAAGGCAGAATGGATAAGTTTGAACATTTACTTTTGAAAGACATGTGCGTTTCGAAATTCAATTTGCAGAAGATGTGAACATGCGTCATAAGTTATGTATTTTGGGTACACGAAGACAAGGATGAAGGATACAGTGATAGATAATTAGTATGCTTCGCTAATTGTTTTTCCCCATCCATTATATTGTGCAGAAATAATATAACTACGCAAGAGCTTAGGGAACGACTGATTATCACGAAACACAGGTAGAAAAATTAAAACACACCTTTAAACATGCACCAGAAAACAAACAGCTTTAAACTGGAAACATAAAAACTTAAAAGTAAACCACAGAATTCTTTTGAAGTTTTATTCATAAAACGCTCTTCTCTGCAATTTGAACTTGTGTGCTTACCCTTACTTAAAGTTAGTTGGAACCTTCAAAGATAATAAAGTAAAAAGAGAACTAGAGCAGTCATCACCATCACCGTTTCCGATGCATGTTTCTCGAACTACAATTAGGTAGCTAGTTAATTGATGTTCCACCATATTTATCTTACCGACAGAAACAGGCAGACAGAAAAGTTTTTTTGTTATGTGCATTTTGCAGAGACTTCCTCATTGAAACAGAAGTATTCAAAGAAATGATGACATTTAAACTGCGTACGTGGTTTACACGAAAAGCAATGATGAGTTTTTAGTTAACTCCATTGAGATTTAAGTAGATACAAAGGGAATGAATGAATCATCTTTGAAAGGAGAAAAAAATACTTAAGCAGCAAACACCTTCGGGTCACGGAATGAGCCCGTCAAGAAAAGAACTCGGAGGTATGACTTGTCATAATCATTACATTATTTTTCTCAATGGATCTTCTAGGCTGTCATTAGTACGAGAGACAGTTAGTCGAGAGACTGAGGCAAGTGTAGTAATCGCCATCCCCATCATGATCACATCATCCCCTGCCCCTACTCCAAATGTCTTCCTTCCACCCCGTCTCGCACTAATTGTTATTGCTCATGAAGATCCTATTTTGTCAATTTTTTGAAATGCTGTAATGCCTCTGTCTGCCTCGTGTAATTATTTATGAAAGATTCTTTAAACAATGAACATGGTAAAAGTCTCTGAGTACTTTCATTTCCGATACATTGAAAAGAGGGATGAAAAAAATTTGGTAGTGGATAGATAAACTGCTGTGCAAAAAAATTGTTACTAAGATATGTTGAATTGTTTTGAGAACAGATTGTACGCGACTCTGGTGAATGATTAACTCCTAACAAAAGCAATTTAACCTCATATTCCCCTTAAAAATTAAAAATCACCTAATTCTTGTCAACCTGTATAATTCACAAGTTCATGAAAGGCAATAAATCAGAAAGTTGTATGGTATGAACTTTTTGTTGCAAAGATTGTCTTGAGAGAGAGAGATAGACTTGTAGTGTCTCAGAAGGAGGAGATAAATGTGACGAAGAAAGAGTTGGAAGAATGGATTTATGTGGTGAATGATGGTTGTAGTACGAGTACCACCCGTAGACAGAAGGGTAAATCAAATGCTTATTCCTGTGACCTGACCTCTTCTTGGTTTTTCTCCTGGTTTCTTCACAACCTCATGCTGCGACCCTTCATCTTGTACGGAAATCCAATTTCTTTCTATTATTTATTTCCCCCAGGTTTTGGCTCACAAGCTAACGATGCGCCTGTGGTGTGTGCCGTATTTGATGCTCATATGTCAGATTACCTTAAATACTTTTCCTTCATCATCTCTGTGTCTCCGTACATTTGCTTTTTTACTCCAAAAATTTATGGGAATTGCATTGTGATTATAGTATTATTGGGTTGAACGAAGAGTAACTGTAAATAAGTGGAACTCTTGAAGACTGAGTTCTTCTGAGGAAATATTAATCGAGAGATCATCAAGTTGTAAGTGATACTATTCAATATCTCAAAAACCTGTGGTTGCTAGAAAAGATTATTTTTAGAAGTGACTTTAGTTTGGGTATTTCACGAGGCTTTGTAAAAATAAAAAATCGCTTTTTAGGAGTGTAGACTTTAGTGGTGGGAGAATAATGACTTCTTAGGATTAAATTCCTCAGATGAGATTCATTCTACACATGTGGTACATAGTACAAATCGTTTAGTTGAACATGAGAGGAGCTAAATCAGTCATTTCGTGAAATGAAGCAATTCATCGTGTGAGCAGTGATACCATTCGTACGAATCCAATTTAGTGATCCTCATAAGTTTAAAACAAGCAAGAAGAGAGCTTGGGAGAGTATGTGAGAGATGAGAGCTTTTTATTCTATTCGAGTTTTTTAATTCTCTTAAATCTTTTATTTCACTTTGATCCATGAGTATATTGCAGCAAGCAGGCGAGTCTCTCAAGTCTTTTGGGCAGTACTTCTTCCAATTCGTAAATTCTCATGTCTCATCTCTTGACTCTTGAAACGTGGCGCAGACAGATACAATTTAAGATTATTAATTTTTCTCTCTCTCCCAAGATTAGTTGGGTTTGTTGATTAAACTTTAGCCACGCAGGTTTTCCGAGCACATTGAAGGACTTTTTTTAATCCTTTTTATGCTTTCATATCTCATAGACACACGCCAACATGAAAGACTACTAAAGTAAAAACATGAAAGCAACATTTAAGTTAATACTAAATAAGGTTACTAATAAGCAGAAACGGGTAATTCCAAATGAATTATTGAAAAACCGAATCTCCATTACTTTCATGGAGTAGGCTTGTTTTTGCAATAAACTCTTTCACAGGCAAAGACGCGTGATAACTTTGCTTTAGTGTCGAAATGCCCATAAGATACTGTAGTTAGCTTTTAGTATACTAATCTGGTGATTATTGGACGGAATACTCATACCAAATAAATTAATGAATCGCCGAATGTCTATTACTTTCACGGTGAAGGAAGTTGTTTTTGCAGTAAACTTCTTCGCAGGCAAGGATGCATACGTTGATGGCTAAAACTATATTTTAATGTTGTAGACAAACGACAATACCTAATAGTCATCAGTAATTTATATGAAGTCTGAGAATTTTAAATTGCAAGTGATTATATTGTGTGGTAGTACCAGTCACAGGTAGGGACCAAAAAAACCCTGTGACTAGTTATTTTGTACAAGAACTCCGTCAAAAAAGAATGTATACAAGGCAGGTTGTGCATTATGACCAGTGGAAATAGGTAATTGTGAGGGCAACAACAGAAACAATGAAGAAGAGCAATAACAATTACACTTTGAACGGAGTGTTTGTTTGAGGTACGCAGGTAGAAAAAGACGGAATAGAGGGTTATTGCAGAATTGTATGATTACGATTATTGCCAGTGAACATACCAAAGAGACAAAAAGGCTAATGGCAATTACCCACGCACAGTCAACATTCACACGGAATATTCATTCATAAATGGGAGTAATTTAGCATAAAAAATGCCATATGAACCAACGCTCTCCCATAGGCTCCAATTACCATTTAGCATTATCATTATTATCATTACTACTATTTCTTCGTAGGCACCAACTAAAAGACTCTGAGGAGACTATTAGAATTTACGAAATAAGTGTAGACTTCGGGGTTCATCTACTTCTTACGGAGAAAAGACTGAACAGCCAAGAATCTCAGGCTTTCTTCAAGTACTCGCTAGCTGCACTTATCATTACAAAGGATCATTAAATCTTTAGTGATGTTATAAGTAGTACCCTATGACTAACCATTTCTCAGTAATGTTCAACAAGTTCTGTTATTTGTATGCTATAAAAATACTTCCGAATGTTCAAAGAAGTGAAATTTCTTGATTTTTTATTTCTATCTTTAACCTTAAAGTAATATACGTTGGCCATCGGAATATATTTAGAACTGTTGTAGATTCTTTATAGCTCGATCTACAAAAGTACCTTGTAAAAAAACTTCTGCTTAGTGTTGTTCTATTCTCATCTGCGGAGTTTACTGTGAAGCGACGGACTACTGACTATATATAGTGTGTTCAGTTGATTTCACATCACAAAAACATTATTCTGCTACAATTCTTTTTCCTCTTAGAAGTGTTTTACATAATTTATTCATTTCGCTCTGTCATACGAAGCTGGGGATATTATGCTGAGGCGGATGCAATGAAATTTGACGTGAGAGAGTGAAATAAAAAGGACTTCTGTGTGTGCGCTTAAGCAACTTGGTGGGTAGAATATACAGCTCTAAACTTTAAGAAGAATGTACAATTGATCGTTGAATGTATTGTTGGAAGCGTATTGAGTTTTTAGTTCTTGTGGCAGTGGTGGTCTTCTTATGCTGCAATACAAAGTGTAGATTGGGATTTGTGTGCAGAGGTTTGATTTTTATTAAAAGATGTGTATAAAGTAGAGTAGGCTTGGGAAGATTAGCCACGGCTCAGATGAACCAGAGGAAAGTAAGCTTTCTACGTGATTTGGAACAGGAACTGAACATTTGAAGAAGGGGTGTTTAAGTAAGGGTTGTGAGGAGTGGTGAGTAGACTTAGACGACAGTCTCTTAAGGTTGTGTTATGAAACAATAGTTTGGTAAATATTTTACCATAGGCTATGTTTTCCTTTGTGGTGGTGGTAGTGTTGGTAGTTTGTATTTGTTATCGGGAGTCTCTGCATGCATTTAATGGAAATCAAAAGAACTAGATCAGTTCTGGAGGATCTGGTATGCCAGAGAAGAGAGTCGCAGAGGGTTCGATTCTATGAAAACTCACACTTTGGTACGGCTGACAATGATGAAAAAAGTGTGTGTAGAGGGAAAGGACCTTCCTCTGCATAAAGTATGCTAATTAAAGTATAACAATACAAATCTACGTTCATGTGTATAAATAATTCATGGAGGAAGCTTTATTATGTCTTTAGTATTTTCACACTTCTTACCAAATGCATTTTTAATATACACCACAACATTGTACAGTAGAGAGACTGCACGGTTAGTTTTAGTAGTTTAGTTTTTGGTGAGTAAATCTTTTCAAGTTGCTACTGAATTTTTACTGTGTCCGTTTTCTGGAACTTGAGTCGAGAAATATATGAATACAGAGTTTATATGGGATGCCAGATTAATAAGGTTTTGAAATGTTGTGAAACAATGCGGGGAAAAGTTGGAAAGCTTTGCGTGATTGCACAAAGGGTCATATGAATCAGAAGCTACTTTTGATGATTGAGATTGTATGATTTTAATTAACATAGAGACGGGCCACAAATAAACTCTCATCACACCCCCTTGACACAATGTCCATCAAGAAGAAACGCACACACACGTGGAAAGCACCCTTTCACTGGAATCACAAGACAAGGGTGGAAGTTTCCCCGTGAGTGTGTCAAGTCAAAGTTCCATGGAATATTCCCTGAATGGATGAATGTAATGTCATCTCTTGTGGAATGGGAGTAGAAATTGAATGAGACACGAGCCGAAGAAGATCTACTTGTTCCGGACAAATACAACTACCCATTTTATTGTGTTGACATTTCACACTCTAAAATTTCAAAAGGCCATTTTGCAGTAAGTGCAGGAAGAGATTTAGAGAAGCAATTTCGATATCTTTCCATCCGAATCAAGCAAAATCAAGTCCTGCTTGACATTTACTTTTCCTGTCTCTCTTCACATTCTTGAATAAAGAAGAACTACGGACATGAAAATCAAAGATCAGTTGGGCATAAAAAGGTCTACGCATGGAGTGAGCTTGTAGAAGCGGAGAGTGTGTTTTTAGTCTTTCTTACGCCAAGTCACAAGAGATATGTGAGATGAGAAGACTATTGCGAACTTTATAGTCTTTTTACACTCGTGGCGAATAGAATATCAGCTCTCTTCTCAAATTCCATTGGTTTCTTAACTGTGTGTCCTCAGAAGAGTATGGATATCGACATGGCGTATTAAATTACATAATCACTCAATCTTGAAAGAACAATTTGGCTGTGTTGTGTTTTGTGTATAGCATTCCTTAAATGGTCTAATCAACAATCATCGTAGTTAATAAATTTCCCTTTTCCAACAAGTCTTGAATTTGATTGTAATCTGTAATTTATCATCCAAGGCAAGCAATTTTGATTCATAAGTGTATAACTAGGATGTTTAAGTCTTAAAGTTAATCGATTGTCGGTTGAATTTTGAATTTACCATCTTCCTTTCACTGGTATTTTGTTATTTTGTACTTATGCTAAACATTCGGGAGTCTGCATGTAAATTGGTATGATTTAATCGTGTATATGATGATAATCATCCAATTTTGACACCTAATTCTACATCTATTACATTACTCATTAATCCTATGAACAGAATGTAATCCTACAGCAACATTGTAAAGGAATTCCTACGTAACATTCAAGATTATTACGGATTGAGAGTAGAATATTTAATTAAAGTGTTGTTGGTTGGTTTTGCTTTGTATATGAACTTTGGTGTTCATGTGTAGGCTTGTCTTTTTGGGATGAAGGAAGATTACTTATGCTGGTGTATGTCTTCCTCCGCCTACTTAAAGAATCGGTTGCTCCTGCCGGTCTACGGAGTGGCTTAGACGTGTAAAACAGTAGCCAGGGAGAGTGGATTTAGATAAGAAACGATAATAAGGTGGGATTAAAGGGTAAAATGATTTAAAGCTGGTCCGTCTGATTGCAAGATCATTAACACATTCCAGTTTATCAAAACTCAAGAAACATGATAGGCATTAGACAACGAATTATCCGTTCATTTGGTTCTTCTTTCCTAAAGTATTTCACTTTTTGTTATAATCGATTATTACTTTTGTTTCTTCTTTGTATATTACACTTCTTTTAATTATTTTTTGTGCTGCTGTTTCTCAAATATTTGAGAAAAACTATCCCAACATTAAGACTTATTATATTACTTGAAGAATCAAAGTACAATCAAATAATCAAATCAAAAGCAGCGTATTCAGCTGGGGAGCATTAACAGTTTAATAGGAGCTACACACAGTACAACAGGGTCAATTACCCAATATGTGGAAAAATTCCTACTCTCCAAACCGATTATTAATACTCATACAATAATATTACCCTTATATACAAGACGAATGAGACTGCACAAGAACTTCTGTGTTACACACTCTGTCAGTGTAAATGCTGAATGTGGATCTACCCATAGTATGAGAAATATCCACCCTTATCTCTGAGAAATCATGCAGATCATTCGTAACCAATAATAATAATACGTTGTATCTATTACACAGGAAAAAACTATTTTATCGGTAGGATGCTTCGTGCATAAAGAAGAACTGACGATGACTGAGACTTCAAAGGTAACCACAGACGGAGAGGCATTTCTGTGTTGTTTCATATTTTCATCTTAAAACTCCTCACCTTCTTCTTCTTCGTGGCTTCCGAAATGCTTTTATTAATCAATGCTGTGGAAGAACTTGATAATAAATAAAAATTATTCTTTCCTCTCATTGCACCCGTCACTTCAGACTTAGAAACTTTGAGACCTTCAGACTTCCCGGAAAGAGTTGCGAGTTTGGGAGTTGCGAGTTGCAAGAGCTCATTTAGCCAAAAAACCTGGGAGAAGTATTCATCACAAAAAGACTGGGAAATATTTCACCCCTGACTGATATGGTTGTACCCTTTGCTATTTACAGGAGGAGAGCTGTGAAGTCAAAGATTAAAGTATTAAAGACATATCCCTGCATATATTCCGACTGGGAAGAAGACTCTCTCAGAAGAAAAATCACCATCAATCGTCTTTCTTTTTATTATGAAGTGGGCGGATCAAATTACTCTTGGAGAACAAGTAGCTTCTTGAATTAACTGACCACATTATTACAACCATGAAAGAGATTTCATTTTACTATCAAGGCACACACGTAAGGAGAGAGAAGGATGAATTTTTTGTTTTATTCTTTATTAGGTTGCTTTTGCCCCTCTGCCATTTGGTTGTGGTTCATTTAATACTCGTATATATAAGGTGTGTTAGTGTGTGCGTCTACCTTAAAAAGTCAGTGTATGGTTCTTTAATATTAAAGGTTTGAAGAGTGTTATGTTGTATATCCTCGTATCTTTGCACTTGACTCCTCTTTGAATAAAATATTATGACCCGAGCGAATCTCCTCCAAGTGTGTGTGTGTATGACCAGTAGCAAAATAAATGAAGCATGCACGAATGGATGGATGGACAGCAGGGACTCGACTGATTTATAAGTGAATAAAAAACGAGATGGTTTAATACCTCACCTGGCTATTATTTTATTATTATGTATGATTATTATTATACTCCCAGAGAAACCACCAGAGTCTGACGTGACATGATCTTGGAAATTGAACAGAGCCACAGCTGAAGATGATTATGCTAGCAACCACAGCAGTCAAAATGTTGTGTGTGATGTGAAATGTAGCTGTGATGGTTTGTATAGTGTGTGTAGGTCCTTTTTTTCTAGGCATCTTTTATCTTTCTAGTGTGTAATAATATTTTATGCGTCTCACCTCTCTCCGATTAAATTTTTCTTTAATTATCGATTAGTTGACCTGCCCATTTTTTAAATTATTAATTCCACTATGTTCTCCATGAGAATGCGGTTTCATCTTTTGATTTGTGTAGTGTGTAGTTGTTCTGTAGCAGATGAGGAACTTGTTCAAAAGCACAAAAAGTCTGGCGGTGTACTTGACGAAGAGAAGCCTTGAAGGGAGATATAGGTTCTCTGGCTGTCTCTCATGTAAATATTTCCTGTATGCTTTCATCTAAGCCTACAAAAGATTCATCTTTCGTTGAAAAACATCTTTTTTCACTAATCTGCCTCCGGATTAGTACAGCTGAAGTATAAGCGCATCACACAGAGTGGGAAAAGAAGGAAATATTCTTTAAACCTGGCAGTTCCAGATAGACTAGAATCTTTTTTCGTTTTTCTTGTGAGAAATCTTGGTTCTTGCATGCGTGCTTTTACTTATTATTATTACTTCCAGGCCATGGATTCATTTTGAATGAAAGCACAGGAGAAATAAAAAGTACGGGTAGTTTAGGAAGAAATGTATCGCGAAGTGAGTAAAGGTTGACTGAAGGAAGGCATGCCGGGAAGAATATTCGAGCCAAGAAAAAGAAAGTTGGGCTAACACGTTGAATTCTCTCTGGTGGAAGTGGAAGATTATGCAAATATGTTTTAAGAAATCTCACTCACCGATTCGTATATTACATCTTACATCACATCATCATCCGATCCACCATCCAGCCATCTCTGCTTCCTCACTTTTCTTCAAGGAACCGTGACTTCTTCTTCATCACATCTTAAGGAAGAAATAGAGTACAATGTGTATTGTACTCATTGGACGATAAAGGAGGAAATAGGAATAAGAAGGCTAGGCAGAAAGTACTTTTAGTACTTAGTACATTCAGTACACTCGCATGGATGTATGTATGAGATGAGTATTAGTTAAGTAAAGAGGAAATTCCCAAGGTTTGTTCGGATAAAGCGGAAAAAGGAAAGCGAGAGAGATGGAAAAAATACGTTAACACTTTGCAATCTGGAGTGAAATACCAGGGAATGCATTTGAAAATCTCTTTGCAGGTAGTTCATTAGCAATTTAAATGTGCTTTATGAATATTCAGAGGGAGAGTGAAGTAGGAAGGATGGAGAGAGATGCCTACTACTACACAGTTCACCCGTACTCTGTACGTATACACGTCCACCCGATGGATTGTTCGGAGGGATGAGATGCTTTTATCCGTACTTTACCAGATTCATCGCCGTAATTCGTAACTACCATCCACTACAGATGAAATTCTGTAAATGATGAAACTAAAAGGGATTCATTTCAAGGAGAGAGAGCGAGTTTAGAGGATATTATACGATACCATATGCGTAGGACGTTAGGAAGGAGATTTTTGGCTGGAAATCCACTACACACAGACTTCTGTTCTACTTCGTTGCTTCGCCTGATGGAACCTCTCAAAGATCTCTGCTAACTAGCTAAATAGGAGGAATTATACCTAAAAGGTATTTTCATTTGGCTCCAGGTCCACAATAATAAGGTGCTGAGGATATCTTTCCTGCTTAAGTGGTACTTTCTCCTACACAAATGACACTGTTCATGGAAGAAGTGATGATCATTGTCACCCACATTACACAGGGATCAGAAGGAAGATAGTGTTGGAGTGGGTTTACTTCTGGTGCTCAATGCTCAAGCACTGGCAGAGGTTCTTTGTAGTAAAATTATTTAGAATTTTATACGCATTAGAAAATGTCTATTTCTGTCTGAATAAAAATAAATATTACGATTCGTTTAATGTTTTTCTGCGTGTCAGGAGACGAAGGAGATGTTTCTACCTTTCAGAAGCATATGGTGAAACAAGGCCTATTGACTAGTGTATATCGTGTATAGGAGCTTTGTAGTGCTTTTTAAAACCCGAGAAATTACACGCTCGGATTAGTACAATAATATTTGGACAAGTTTTCGGGTGTGGGAAAGTGGCATGTGCTAATTCGCCTGGGCTGATCGCAGGTCACCCCGTGTGGATCTCTCTAAGGACGATTTCGGTGGAATCATCCTCACTCGGTTGGATTCAGAAGGATTGAATGAGCAGAAGAACAAGTTAAGCAAAGGACCAGAGAGATAGAATCCTTTCCCAATTCCCATATCGTCTTTTTCATCCAACAACCCTCCACACCCTTCACCCTCAACCCTTCTTTTACACGAGCATTCTTCTTTTCCACTCCAGCGTGTTAAATTTCACTCTAATTTCGTTTTGCTGTGGATTAAGTCAACACACAATTTGCGAATGATAACAAGATATTTCCTATTTTGTGGTTTGGTTGAAGGAAGTTAAAATGAGACGATGAGAGTAGAAGAGAGAGAGAGAGTTGGGAGCTTATTATAATGAGATTTTGGTACCCTTCGAATTATTACGAACCCCCACATGCACATCTGACTTTCACAAGTACCTCATTACCCCAATTGCTAGGCATATGGTCAAGTCACATTCCACATTCCAGTTTCCAGTATTCCTCCAGTCTAGCAGCTGAACTAGAAATTATGAGAATGAGAGAGGCTGTGTTTTATGTGTTGTGGAACTGGATGTTTGTATTTTCAACCAATAATGATGTTGAAACACACCTTTCCTGGTAAAAAACGTGACTTCCGGCTATAAAACACAATGGTGTACTATATGATTCCCCCAATAGATCGGTAGAGCAGGTGGAGTAGATTCCAAATGGGTTTATGTAACAATGTCAACGTGCAGTCGCACACCTCCAGCTTCCAATTTTTGACAGGTTCAGCCGGATCTTAAGTGTCATTTCATGTCAGCAGTAGTTGTATGTCCGATAGGAGAGACTCCTCTACACATCTGAAGCTTAGGAAACAGGTCAAAGAGAAGAACAAAGGGACGATTCAGAAAGAATAACAGTTTGTATTTTGTATCAGAAAGGCCAAGTGATCCGTGCCACATATTCCATTACAGCTCCGGCATTTATCCGAGAGCGTATTTCATTAAACATCCGTCATTTTATTATACTGTCAAACAATTTGTAAGGTAAAAAGCATACGGAGGTTTGAAGAAGCACTAAAGCATGAGTAGCAAGCACCCTATCTATCTCCACACACAGTAAGGACAAGTTGTTATTGGCTTATGGAACGCAGTCACCCAGACTGTGTGAATTTAAATTGCAAATGTTGTTCCAGATGTTGTCGTCCCATTGTTGTATTCACGTCCATTGTTACGCCAACCACCGGACGCAGTCTTCCCGATGGATCTCTCTCCCTGTGTGTCTTCGATACACAATAAAATGTTCATCCATCTCTCTCTCCGTGGGTTCGATCGCCAATTTGACAGCCAAAAGATGTGATGTATCCCACACATACAATACTTGTGTTCCACTGCTTCCAAAACGCTTCTGGTCGGAGAGGTTACAGGTGCATGGATCAGCCGCATATTTAATTAGCTTAACATTCACCTCCTCTTTAAACCCTTTTCGACTCGCTTTACCTTCTCATAATGCACTGCATGTGTGTGTACAAGTAGTTTATGTGTACACTCTTTCATGTGGAGTGGTTAATACTTGCCAAGGGTTTCTCGTGGGGATTCATCTTGTGTGAAAAATAATATTCTTCTGTGGGATGTTGCATGCATGAAAGAGTGTGTGTGGTGTATTCTGTCGTGTAGTTTGTTTTTCTTAAACACACTTCATCACCATTCGGAATATTAAGTGGGAGATAATACTACCCTAAGTAGTGTTTAACGAGAGAGGACTGTTGACAGTCCTGTTAGTAGTTTTTCCAGTGAGTCTATTGTCATCGTACAATCATCGAAATGATACGTTTAGTGTTGAAGAGGATGAGAGAGATTATGATAATAATCATACACACACACACGCTCGTTGTATGATCTTTCGTTCAAAGTTTCAAAACAGCACACCTGTCGTCAGTGGTGGTTTTTCGTATTTAAGGAAAACTTTAATGGATGTGAATTGATCTCGTGTGCGAAATTGGCAGAGATGTTTTTACTAAGATGTAAATTAGCGAATGGATGGTAAGCGAGTTGTAGTATATAACTTCAATGGGCTCTTTACAATTCGTTCATAACCTTTCTAAAGAGAATACGAATAATTATTGTGAATTTTTTTGGTACCGTTGACCTGTCACGCAGTGAGTTATATTTGTGACGAAGTTTTAAAATTCAAGAGATAATTCCCTTCTTGTAATTTAACCGTGCAGCATTCCTGTATGTAGTAGATTCAGTAGTTATCTTGTTAGATAGGATATACGTTAGAATAGATCAGGACAAGAAATAGAAAGGCTGATTGACTTATGCAGAAATAAAACTCCACCCACTCACAACTTGAATTACAACTAAGTTTGGCCGTAGAAACGGCATTCTTGATCTTTTATCTTCAATCTACACACACTAAATTTGATTTCTATCTGTAGTTCTTTTAAAAATCCAATTGAAGTTGGTGATAAATGAGTGCTAAATTGGTGTTCATATGAATGGAAAGAACGAGAGGTTGGAGAGTGAAGCAATAGACTTTATTTTGTATATAGTGATGTTGGAGGAATAGTCTATAGATTAAATGCAGAATTTCTTTCACCAACTACATAACAGCTTTCCCATTCAACTTTTGGTATAGTGGGTCTAGGAAGGAGTACAAAGTATAAACTAACAAAATGTGCATACATTTGGCCCCAATGCCATTAATCTTTGATTGCAATTCCATCCTTCTCGAAGCTGAAGCAATTGAACTAAAAGCTTCCTTCTATCGTCATCAGAGTAGATTGTATGTAAAGCTAGAAACTAGAAACACTTCACTTGGCTGCTGAAAGTAGTACAAGGCGAGCCTATTAGAATTATTACCAAATGGTATCAGAGAAAGGAAGGACTAGTGGCTATATTTCGTATCTTGTAGCCTTCACACAAACTAATAGTTTAACTGTACTTCTACTACTACACAGCATATCTTTTTCGGTGGTCCATAAAATTACCCGATACCTATGGATTCCACGTTGCGTATATACAAAACACAGGGAAGGAGGAAGGAGACTTGAAATATTTTGTGTGTCGTACGAAGGAGTCATATGCTTGTACATCCAAAGGATATAAAATTTATATATATATTCTTTTAGCCTTGGCTTCAGTAAAGATCCTATGTGAATCAAACGGTATATTATTCAATGAAAAAATTTCCAATTCAATTGGCCAGGAGCCGCACACGAACTAATGGGATTCAGTGAGGATACTTTCTTCTTCTACTTCTTTGAAGACATGTGTGGATGTTGGGATGTGTGCTTATTGTAAAGTATAATGTTCTTGTCGTCTGGATAACTTTGATTTCCATCTGGAGCAACGACGGCTTTCTTCCAAGAAAAAGATGTTCTTACATTACTATGAGGATTTGAGGATGGAGAGAGAGCGAGAGAGACTATCCAATCTGGTGTGATGCTGGAGCATCGCATATCTTCCTTCTCTGTGTCTTTTTTACCCTCAGTTTTATTCACACTTCCAACCAATTTATCCACGTATTGTATTAACATCATCAGTATATGTTAGTGTAGCTTATATAGTATTCTTCATATATCCCAGATATCTTAAGAAAATATCTAAAACATTCAAGGGAGATTTCGGTAAAAACAATTTCCTTCTTGTGATGATTCGACACCCAATCTCCACCCACATAAACCTATAGAGAGTGTCTTATTGTTTTCCTACCGAGTGTGTCCACTCTTTCATATTAGATCACCTCAAGACAAACAACGTCATGTATCATGACATTTTAAATCACATAGATCGATCAGGCAATATTATATTCCTTGGAGTGTGTGCGGCTCATGTCTCATGTTACTTCTAGGGGAAATAAGTTGGTTTTAAGAAGGACTAGATACCCAGAACCATATAGAAAAGGTTGAGAAGGATAGTAATAAGTTGAGGAGATGAAACAAGAAGATCAGAGGGAAGAATCAATGCATCGGTAATGTCCATCCTTTCATCACAGGTCTTGTCTGACACGAGGTGATAGTAAAGCAATACATCAGAAGAAGGGAAGAGATAAAAAGTAAACTCACTTTGTGAGAGTAACTAATATTTTATTTTCATTTTATATTTCCTCGGACTAGAAAAAGAAGTCAGTAGAGAAGTGAGTAGGATAGATGACCGTGATATACCGGAGGTTGCTGGTAGTCTTGGAAGTTTTGGTGGTGGACGGAAATATGAGACGGATGGACGAGTGAATTTGTGTGGAAAGTAAAAAATATCTAATAGTTGATAGTGAAGAAGTAGTATGAGATGGTAAGTAAGTACGTATGTACAGAGCACACACACACGTCTTGTCGAGAAGATGATTGAAAATCGAGCAAAGAGAAGAGAGAAAAGGGTTGGAAATTACCATGAAAAAAGAAGCTCATACATGAACATGAGTGAGTCGGGCCGCCGTGGTCATTTCTGATGATGATTGAAGAGGACCAAGAAGTATTGGTCGAGTAGAAGACTTCTTTTAAGATAGTTTTTTTGGTGGTGGTGGACTAATATCAACACATTCTCTTGTTCTTCCTTCCTCCAGAGAGTCCAGCGGAATCTCCTAATGGTTCATATTGCACAGTTCTTATAGACTAATAGGAATCCCGTGTCGACTACCACCAAAACTCCAGACTCTCATGAGCCACTCCTCCTCAAGCTACTATTATTATTTGCCAATTGATCATGTGGAAATTCATGCTACATTTACCTAACTCCGGGACTAAATATCCGACAACTCACCATCAGTCGGGGATAGTTACTCATCTCTTGATACATATTTTTGCTTCACTGGGAATGAACCATGGAGTATTTTTTGGTCGTAGCGTTTTATGGATTGCATCAATCTTGTACAAGGAGAAGAGAGGAGACTGCGGGGTTAAAGATGTGTTATTGTGTAGGGAAAGAAGGTAGAGTGGTGGTGATGGTAGAAAGTCTTTAAGCACTTCAACAAGCTTTCTCCATCCCTTGTCCTAGAAGAGCTAAGGCTTTGGGGGAACTTAAGAAACTTGGTGGCTTTAGCGTGTTTCTTTCTTTAGGGAAAATACTTACACGAACTTAAGGTTGATGAAGCGATAAGTAACTTCTTTTGATTGTGTGGAGATGTATTTCTAAACACCACACAATAGAAAATGACTTGCGAGAAAGAAACATAGTGAATGTATGAAAGTTCCTAACATTTTAGCTCCAAAGCCATTCATATGACTTACGCACTACTTCTCAATGAAGATAAATGAGGCGTGAAGGAAAAGACTATTTGATTTAGAAAATAATATCTCAATGAAAATACTAACAAACATACAAATACACACATTGCATTGCAAGTTGGCAGCCTCGCTCGACTAAAACCAATTCACACTTGACTGCTGCCTTGTACCCTTGACTTGTTAAATAAATTTGGGCTTCTTGGTCTTAAAATATATTATCACAACTGGTCGTCATCTCCTTGCTCAAGGCACACTTCTCTTAAATGGTGTTTTGTTTGCTTATGACGTGTGACTCATGAGGGATTCATAATTAAGTATATGAAGCATTAAAGATATAAGTTATAAGGGACTGAGATTCATGTGCATGCGTCTTTTTATACTTGATGCACTGATCTGTTCTGCATACGGAGATAATAATTCAAGAGGATTTTAGTGGAGTACGGAGATGATTGTTTCGACACGGTAGTCATCGGAGGAAGGGAAGAAATTCACCCTCAGATAAAAGATGAGCTGAAAAAGAGCAAAAAGTTGGGACAGAGAGACAAGCGTCTAGTAAAACTCTGGGATGGTGTGGTGGTGTGCAACCCTTGGAAGTTTTTTTATAGGATAGTTTTAGACAAGCCTTATGGAAGGATGATAGTCGAAGAGACTCTTGAAGAGTGAATAATGAGTGTGTCGAGTGCTGAGGACAGTACTCTTGTCCTTTACCGTAAACCTTTAATGTGGCGTTAAAAAATGGCAAACGGAAGGTAGTCCATTTACATATTTATGTCGTTTTGTCAAATGATGTGCATACATTTATTCTTTACACACCCATTGTTTTCTCCACCACCGAGTCATCGTCGTTAGTCTCATCTGGACCGTATTTAAAGTTTTTACAAG
>JAQGAB010000392.1:0-28660 GCA_034696565.1 Isotomurus graminis | reverse complement strand
ATTTGAGCTGCATAAAAGTCCTGCGGACACATAGTCCGTGACTGCTTGAATATTTCTGAATATCTGTTTATTGTTAAAATAAACCATTGATGGCCATAGTATGTGCGTGGTTTTATTTGTTTTATTTTCTGATTCTCTAAAAAACCAATTGCTCATTTTTACGAACTTAAATTCGTTGACAAATGCGCTGACAATTTTCCTGATGTCATTATTAGAATCTGACATAACTTAAGCAAAAGTCTCCAATCGGGAATTAAGTACCTTTTGAAACTTCGTGTGCGATAATTTTAACATCAAATTGTCCGGTTTCTAAATTCTTTGCTAAAAACAGCTTGTTATCTGTTAATTGATTTAGGTTTACATCAAGATGTTTACATTTATGCCTGTCTAATGTAATTAAAATGGAGAGCAGTAAGTGCAGTTTAATTGGTCAAAGCCTTTATTAAACTATAATGTGCAATGAGTGGAGGTTTACAATCGATTAAGATTAACTCACAACTCAACCCGTAGTTAAAGAAGAATAACTAGGCATCTACACATCTTAAAGAAGCTAAGTAGCTTCTAGACAATTCTACTGACCTAACATTCGACCAAAACTGCATCGTAGTTAAAATTAGAGCATGTATGAAATATCATATTACAATATCTAATTGTGAAGTTTTGCAACCACTTTAGGCACATATGAATTGAAAAGTTATGTGCTTCCCATTTCTTATATTTCTTTAAGTATTTTTTGCAGGTTTAAAAATCGGGAATTAAATTCGCGAATAAGTCTGGATTTACTGTTGTTTGTGTAACCCGGAACTAATTGTATATTTGGATATGATTTGTTCCATGCAAACGCCATGCATCTCACTTTTTCACTTTGTTGTTCCAACTTATTATCAGAAGAATTAAATTTTGTATTTATATTTAAGAGTAAGGAAAATAAACATTGTCTATGTAAGTAACTTCGTAAGCAACGCTTTTATTACTTCCTTGAATTTTAACATACAATTAACAGATTCAGGTGCATCTGACTTCATTGATAGCCCAAAAGTTGATGTTTGATATATATCTATGCGCACTTGAGTACTTAACACCACCCAGCTCATTACAATCCACAAAAAATGACCTTCTCAAGCACACTTTTATCCTTTATTTTAGAAACATATTACAGAATGATGTGTATCAGATCTCACATTTAGTAAGCATAACATTTAAGATTCAATATATATATACGTATGTGCGTAAGGTAATGCGAAAATATTAATTGTTTGGCTAAACTTGCGTTTAACACTATCAAAACAACTCACTAAACATTCCTAACCTATCTGCTTCTACCTGGTCTTCTGTAATACCTTTTAAAAAGACTTGCAATAAAATCTTTCGAGATTAGTCATATCACCTCGAAATGGTCGTACATGCATATAAAGTTCTTGTATTGAACTTACACGACCTAAAATACTATCCTTTCATTCCTTCTACGAAATCTTCCTTTTCTAAGTGAAATATAGTTGATCGAAATGAATGAGCCTTGCTTTTATGCCCAGATATTGCGTACAATGAATTGATTGGAATGTATGTAACAGTATGTTTCTCATCACTTACGTAATAACACTTTTGCATTAATGTCACCGGCACCGCACCAAATTCTATGCCATCAACGTGAATTCCATCAATTTGTATCATACACGATTTAGGCTCTCCGTTCTCATACAGCACATCAAAGACTTTTCCAGCTGTGCTATCACATATTTTATGGGGTCACCATAACTGGTGCTATAATTGCAATCTCGACAGTCTTGTAATTATAACAAACAGCTATTTTCTATAGCTCTTTAATTATGGAATCAAAAATTTTCCCTTGTTTATTCTTTTTATGCAGTATTTGTTTACCACACCTAAGAAAAAAAATACATTAAAATTCAGTTCGGTGTAACGTTAGTCAAAAACCAGGTTTTTTTGTATTAATAATTTATTGTTGATCTCTTATTCGATCATAATTTAAAATTCATAATAAGAAAAACTTCTTGTGTAATTTGGTTAAAACTAACAAAAACATGTCATTTAGAAGAATTACAGAACGATAGTCCTCATCCTGTTTGAGCTTGTAATACGACTCAGTTAGCAGATTATAACATGTATGTTATATATTTAACGGTTTCCATTGGCACATAGAATAGGACAGCATCGAAATCTGGTGTAAGTGGACGTTTAGGCGTTTTAATCGAAAGTGGTTAAATTCATTTTGCACTGGACGGTTAAATTGCATCATTGTGTTAATAGTAGTATTTAAAATTAAAATTTTTAATATTTGATTAATTAAACTGTTCGCAATAATATCGTTAGAATCTGACTGTTAAAAGATATTTAGATCGACGAAACTATATCAACTACCTTTAATTTCGAGCTGACCCGTCGGATCAGATGTTCTTTCCGGCAGCTTTGCTGATTTGCGCTTGTCGTCACAAGGCTGCATTTCTTTTCCCAAAAACCGTTAATTTAAGTTTTTTGATGAATATTCACATAATTTAAATTATCTGTGTTAACTGACTGTACATGATATGATGAAATCAATCAGTATATAAGTCTTTGTGCAGCTAGTGTAAATAATATACGTACTTGACAACCATAGTGCCGCTGTTCACTATTCGCAGTGTTTGCCTAACTATGCCTGCATTTTTTCTAGATATTTTCATGATATCACATATTTGAGATTGAAAATTAGGCTTAGAAAATGTACTACTCGGTGAATAAAATTGCACTTTTGAAACAATTTGAGGTAAATTTTTAGGTTGCAGAAAATTGATTTCGAGCTTTCTAACGGTCTCTTTAGAATTTTGTATACAGGACGTTGTTTTAGATAACTGTGCCAGTGTGCTGGATAAAAGTGAAATAAAAGTTGTAGTTTTTCCAATTTGTGATCAATGCTCTGGTATCAAGGTTTTGCAGCTGACAGACCTACTCAACCTGGGGTACCAGAGGTTACTTATACATGCTTACAATTTTACAATTTTAGATTTTATTACTTGAATATAATAAACAGTCTGTTGCTAGTATAAAACGTCAGTTAGAAGTTTAAAAAACTCTAATGCATTCTCAAATCCCTGAGCCTCCATCTTTTATACTATGATTAATTTTACTATTATTTCTTATCTGAACTGCCGATTTTTTATTCGTCAGCTCAAACACACGTAGTTATAGATAGATTTCAGTGCTATTTATCTATTCGTTGTACGCTCGACTTTGTCTACTGAGCGCGTTGGGGGTTGTAAAGGGGATGAGGAGAACGGAGGGCAAGGGAGATCGATTTGTGACGTTAGGTTACAGGTAAGTTGTTGATTCCCCTTCTTTCGGGTTAGTCTGTTTATCTGTTTGAGTCACATTTAGACTTTACTTATTTTTATATTTCTTATTCCCACTTTATTAATTATGGTTGGTTGAGGGTACTAGCCCGAGAGTCTTCAGGCTGGTATCTATTTTCTTTTTTACACCATTTTTTTTCTTCTTACCTCTTCTTTTGTCAAACATTTGGGTAGACAGGCATTTTTGTTCTTGTTCATTTATAACGGGAAGGTGTGCACCTATCTCTAAAGTTGGCCCGTTTATAAATTTTATTGTTATGCTTTGCTTAGTTATAGCGTTTTTAGTTAAGCTTTCTATATTTTTTAATCACTTATGGCTGCCCGCGTTGAGGATTCCGTCGCGGGGTCGATAATTATGGCAGGAATCTGGCGCGTGGCGCGCTAAGATTTTTTATTTGGGGGTTTAAAGGTAGCTTGATATTAATGATTAGTCATGGATTAGCCTCTTCGGGTCTTATTAGCCCAGTCAATTTGGGCTTACACGATCACCTTGTCCTCTGTCTGTCTGTCTGTCTGTCTGTCTGTTCCCACGATAACTTAAGCACGGAGATAGGTAAGCTGCTTTGCACACAGCATCTGAGGGGTAAATAAAGATTTCTTTCAACTTTTAAGCGTGATCGGTCAACCAGGTGACCCATTAGGGTCCAAAACTTATGAAGGTCGTATGTAAAAAGGACCAAATTTGGAAGCTATGCTGAAACTGCGTATAGGACTTAAGGATTTGATTTAAGAAGCGTATTTGCAACAATATTGAGATAACTTAAGAACCGTTGGAATACACAGGATCAATACAATTTGGGAAGATAATAAATAAAGAGGGAACCAAGCCGGGGGTTCGGGGGCTTGCCCCCGAAATTTTAAAATACGAAAAGCTGATATTTTAAATCAAATTTGTAAATTAAAAAGAAATGGGATATGTACAAATTTGTTTTACTACATACTGAGTTCGAAGACTGGGCTCTAATGACTGCTTGGCGTAGTTTTTGTATTGTTAATATAAACTATGAGCGGTTAGGTTCTCAACAGAAAAACAAATTAGTCTTACCGTATTAACGCTATCCACAAACAAGGAGCACTTGTTTAAGTCGGAAAGAATTGTTCTCAGGCCACGAATGTCGGGTGTGCCTCGATGTTCTCGGATTCGTGTCACGTGATGTGATGTGTGTGATCTATTAATACTATATGATCTATAATTTTCTTTTCTTTCTATTACTTTTTATAAAAGACTCGGATGGATCTCCTTGTACTCAGCTGGTTGTTACGTTAATATATGAGAACTCTTTAACGATTCACCGCACTCATTCATGAACCAAAAGAGGTTCAACGGATAAGTAGAATTAATAAATAATAATTATTATTATTAATATAATAATAATAATAATAAAGCGGTATTTGGAATTATAACAATAATTCATTAATATAGTATTTAGTAGTAGAATAATGTAGCCCACAAAGTCTTCGCAGTTTTCCGTCAGCACTCTTTGGTTATTATGTTGACAACAACTTTCAGCCAATCTTTTTCCTATTTGGATGCCATTGAATAGCTATAGGACGGCATAAGCTGAAAATAGTTCTTAGATGGCGGTGTTTTATCGATGAAGTAGGGTGTATCAACAGTTCATAACTGTGTTATCTTATAGGGTGACTTTGTTTATTGCAACAGTGTGTCTTAGGTGAAGCAATTACTTCCAAACAATCAAGACAGAATTTTAAAAAATGACACATATTTTAGTAGAAGTATTTAAAAATTATTTTTAAGAAAAATCATTTGGACAAGAAGCTAACCATTTTTGATGCCATAGCATGGTCGAGCCAAGAAAGACTCTAAATATAATGACGAGTTTCCTTGTGTGAAAAAAAAATTTCTATGACATTGAATTGGGTTTAAATGTAGGCTGCACTTCCTGAAGAACATTTGTTTGGTTACAAAAGTAATATAAATTTTTATAGCATGGAATTGGTGCTGATCTTGATCCAGTTTTTATTTGTGTAATTTTGGGTCAATATGAATTTTAATAATGGAGATCAAAACAAGGAACTGGTGAATTGGCTTCGTCGTTTAGGTGGGTTCCCTTGAAAATTGTTTGGTTATTGTGTTTAGTGCATAAGTTATTAGCCTTAAGTGTGCTTTAAGAATGATACATAATTTCTTAAACGTTCCTGCAAACAACATTCTAAAATACTTCATAATAAACAGTTTAAATTGGTATTGCAAATTAACAGCATTAACATTCCTGAGTTAGTTTAGTTAGGAGAGGCACAGCTTTACAATCATACTGACAAGTAGCGACTTTTCATTTGAGGGCGTTGAACTTAGTCCACAGTATTTCATTGCTTTTAAGATGTTCAAAATTTAAGGATGATGAACTTTTACGACATTTACCTACTTCAGCATTTTCTCAAATCTACTTGATGCAATTTTCACTTATGCAATTGCGAAACAAACTTATTCCGAGACACAAGAACTTATGACAGTACTATAGCGCAGTTTACATTAAAACAACTGAAAGCTCATCAATTGAGGAAAGAACCGCAGTTAAGGTTGTAACGCTCTTTATAAACAATCATCTTGTCAATGGACTTTCCATGTCTGAAGAACATTTTGTACTAGTTTAACTGATTTAAATTTATACAAGATCTTCTACACCAAAATCAACGCCTTGAAGTTCTCACACTCTTTCGTCTTTCTTGATCTTTATAAACACTTAACTGGAGACTGCAGTTAAGAGTTCCGTCGATATCGTAAAGTAGTAACTGGTAAAGTGTAACCTACTTTGTCAATATGAAGTACATAAACGTGTCTGATTCATTCCAACATGTCAACAAACTCATTTCATGAACTCTCTTAGCATCCACGGGATATCATGCTGATTTACTACACTACAGTGCTGCATTGCTTCTTGATTCCTTAAAGTTTACATTTTGAAGGCGAAGACTGAAACTGAAGAATGCCTAAGGACTGATACGGGATGCAAAGGAACAGCGTGATTTCTTTTGGTATCTCTCGACAAAAGTTGGCAAAACATCCGTCTGTTTCCAGAATAGTATTTCTCGAAAAGTTATTAACAACAATTGATAATAATATTTAAATGATGCATGTAGTTATTTGAAGCGAAATGCAAAAAACCTCGACAAATGTATTATTTCTTCGGTTTATTAAATTCAAATCATTTACAGCATAGTTTGAGTTGAATTTACCTTTGCCTGTCTTGTTGAGTGAAGAATGTTTACCTTCTTTAACTTCACTGTCTGAAAATCAAGAGTTACGCATATTCCATTCCAAGAAGAGTAAGCTGCAGAGCTCCTGTTATCTAACATTTTTATACAGTAATATCCATTCTTCCATTCTTTTGCACAGCCTGGCGAATTAACAGACTTTCGCCGGGCAGTGATACTGTAACCAAAGAAACCCAAAACTTACTATTTAGACAAGCATGCTGTTTAACCACCGGGTTATATTGAAAACGGGGAAGCTGTTCTTGGTTGAGTTTCGAATATTTCATTTTAAAAAGTGTCAACGATTGTTGTGCAGGCAACCCTTTTGCAGAAACTCTTTGGTGAGAACCGCCGTAGCAGGCTACTTTTGTTGTAAAAGAATTTTTCCAAGCAATATACTTGTTTGTCCGCTTTCAGGATTAAGAAACTTCCTCAGAGAGAGAATGAATAAGGGAACTTCCGGGTGAGTTGAAATTGTAGCGCGTTGAAAGTGGATAGAAGACCGAAGGGCCGTAGGAAGTCACAGCTGATGAGTTTGTATGGAGCCGCATTCCATTTTAGGTCAACTCAGATAAGGCCTATCTAGTTATTCCCTTCCTGTGCATCCATTCAAACTCATGTAAATTAATTGTAGAATATACCATTCAGTCTAATGCTCTCGAGTTGAGAACACCTTTTTCTGTTTCCAAGTTAGGAACATAAGCTTGTCTCAACTTGCCTCATACTACGACGTGGCATCCCCAAGTCGTAATTAATAAAGTAATTCCTTTTATTAGAACATTCCCTATTGTCCTAATCGAAGCGCTTATTTCACGTCACTAAAGTAGACGAAGCCTGCCCTCCTAGACGACTCTTCCTAGGACGCTCAGCCTTCATTTAGCGCAGACAGACCATAGACGTTACATGATGCCGAAACCCACTGTGCTGCTCTTTATGTGACAAGTGTGCCCCAGTGAACAATCCTCCGGTGACAAAACAGTTCGGCAGTGCGTGATAGTGCGAACAATCCACTATGGTCAGAACGACCACACCCATGCCGCCTTGGGGAAACTCCGTGGTCTCCGTCGTTGACCAGATCAGCGGATATATTTCCTCCTTCACAACTGAAGCTCCACGGATCCTCCGAGAAGCGATGGATCCTGGGACGCCTCACCAACAGTCCTTCGATGCTGTATTCTGTCGATACGTCGGTCAAGCTTGCCTCACGATCTTCCTAGGAACCCTGGTCTACAATTTAGCGGTAAGATTATAAAATCACTTATTTTTTGGCATCCTTCCACCACTTCCACGGTTTGCGCCATTCTCTCCGCCAAGGCCAGGGCCCAATTCCCAGGAACCTCAATCACAGGATTCCAATTCCCCAGAATCACCCTCTGTTCGCCCGTTAATTATTGAGGGTTCTGCACCTCGAAACGAACAACCAGCAAGACCTCCGATCCGACATAATAGATGTCCGTCTTGAAGACTTGGCAACCCAGATTGCTCAAGCAAATCACGAAATCTGTGTCGAGTGGGGACAACGACATGACGCTCTGCGTACTCGTTTAATCCAGTCCTTCAGGGCCGAACTCGAGACTCATCGTCTATCCCAATCCACAGAACTCCAGGCTGTCCGTGACGAAATCACCGACACAACTACCTCTGCTATGGGCCAGGCTGCCCGCGATATTTATGTCCTGGAGGAGAACCTCACTTCTCGTTTTGACGAGCTTTCTTCTAAAGTCTCTGCTTTGGAGGAAAATGTTGCTTCACAATTATCCCCGGAAGTCATAGTTCCTCGGATTGAGGACCTCGAAAAGAAGGCTGACGTATCCGACCTTAAGGACCTCCGTGATAAAGTCACGAATAATATTGGTCCTTATTGCATAAAAGCGATAGAGGATATTTCACTGGTTAAGAAACAGTGCGTGTCCCGATTAGATGACTTCCAAACGACTGTTGAGGAACGTCTGTAAGAGTAAGAGGGGCATTGTGACTCTAAATTATCTTCTTCGGATACCGAACTCCGGGTTGCGGAGTTAGCCTCTTCTTTTAACGAATTTCGCCTACACAGAGACAAGTCTATTTATCAAACTAAAGCGACATGCCTTGAGGAGATCAGGCAATGTCACGCTTTTACAGCGTCAGAGATCACTCGGATCGAGAAACAACTCTCTACGGGCTATTTTCCTGGGAATTCCACTCCTCCAGGAAATAGCACTCTTCCTATAGAATCTCCTGGGACAGTTCCTAATGTGCCGGAGCACATAGTTTCGACGGCTGGGGCCGTGGTGACTAGTACCACGACTACACCTACATTCGTCTTTTCTGGGTCTATTTCTTACTCAGGTCCTCGGACTTCTGAGTTTTTCCCAGCCACTTCATTTACTCCTCCGGTTTCGATTGCAGTACAGACCTCGGTAGCTCCGGGGATCTCTTCTACTTCGTCTCCGTTTAGACCTCCGTCAACAATACAGTAACTTCAGGGGCTCCAGCTCCCATAATTTACCAGACCGCAGCGAACATTCCATGTCCAAAGTTCAACTCCCGTCTAGAAACTGCTCCGAATTTTCTTTCCGAGCTTGAAAACTACATGCGACGCAAGCGTGTACCTCCAGAAGATTGGACACTCATGTTGACTCCAGTCTTTAATCAAGACCAGGATCAGGCCATTTGGTGGAAGCGTGCCAGAATGCTGGTAAAATCCAGGGAAGATTTTAAGACACACTTTCTGGAGTTTGATGGTTCGGACTCGAACAAACACTCCACTATGGAGAAACTCCTCAATCGTCATCAACTTGCTACGGAGTCCTTTCAAAAGTTCGCTTTCGAAATGGACCTAATGTACCGCAAAGTACATGGTCTCGGTGAGTCAGAGAACTCCCGGGATATCATCTCCGGCATCTCCGAGCGTTCTCTGGCGACCTTAAAACCGCACCTTTTGGGTTGTAGGGCCACCACTCTGTACGAACTTGTGCAATTCGGGGGGAAATTGGAGACATCGGGTGAAGAGAAAGGTGACAAGGTTAAGCATCAAACTTCCACGAGTGCTAACCGTGAATGGGGTAAAAGCTCCTATGATCAACGCTTACCTCTCAACAGACATTCCGCGGAATCACAGCGTGCTCAAAACGCTCGTGTAGTTCGACCGTCTCAACCTGCCCAGCGGCAGGAATCTTCATATCAACGAGGTCGTCCTCAGGGAAACTCACGCGAATCTTTTAGGCCCCGGGAAGAATATTCCCGGGAGGCCCAACAATCTCCTAGGAATATTTCCCGAGATTTTGTACAACAGCCAGGTACGTCCTCACAGGATGCCCGCCGTACAAATTCGCCAGTGAGGGCTCAACGACAAGCTGTGCGGGTCGCGCAGGGTCCTGCAAATCCGGTACCAACCACAGCGACTCCTTCATCTGAAAACAATTTGGGAAACGAGGGGGGTCAGTGACTGTTCGGGGATTCGTAGTCACTCACCCGTTGATCCAGGACCCCAATAGAATCATTCCTACTCTCCCTCTTCAGCTAAACCATAAGTCTTATGACGCACTTCTTGACACGGGATCCACAATTTCTGTGGTCTCCCAAGACATAACTAACAAATCCCAGGAACGCCAATCGTCTTCCCAGGAAACCAAAATTCCTGGGAACATACTTCCCTGAACCTTGGGTCCCATCTTAATGCTGGATGGCAGCAGTACCATGCCCAGTGGTTTAATCTCATTAGATTTTACGCTGGCAGGGCGTTCTTTCACACATGATTTTGTAGTTCCTGAATCCTTCTCCGGATTCCTTTTCGGGCTGGACTTCCTCCATCAATGCGGATTGGTGGTGGATATGGGATCCTTACGTTGGGATTTTTCGGACTCTTGGGGTCAGGAAACATTTCTCCTAAACGTGTCTTCTGACGGCGATGTTTCTTCCCGTCAGCTTCAACTCCTTACTGAATTTGAAGAGAACGAAATAGCACAACTCCTGCTGGAATTCCCAGAGGTGATTGATGCTCCACTTGGCCGCATCAAGGGTGTCAAGCACCGAATTCGCGTTCTAGAGGAGATTCCTAGACGTCAACGGCCATACTCCATGTCTCAAGTCAAGATGGAGGAAGTCAATCGACAGATTGATTATATGCTTGAGGCTGGGGTAATTATAAAAAGTAAATCTCCTTACGCTTCTCCTATTCTTCTTCGGGAAAAGCCTAATGGGGCCTGGAGATTCTGTGTGGATTATCGCCACATTAATTCCCTGTCTCCTAACGACTCGTTTCCAATTCCTAGGATTCAGGATCTTCTTCGTAGATTAGCCAACGCGCGGTATATCAGTACCATGGACGCGGAAAAGGGCTATTGGCAGATCCAAATGGATCGTGCCAGCAAAAAGTATACTGCTTTTTGCACGGACAGGGGTCTCTTTGAATACAATTGTATGCCCTTTGGTCTCAAGAATGCCCCCGCCACATACCAGCGCATGATGAATGAATTGCTGGATGGGCTTGGGGACTTCTGCCTTGTGTATCTTGACGACGTGCTGGTCTTCAGTGAGTCCTTTGCAGATCACAAGAAACACCTCCGCATCGTCTTCGAACGGTTTCGGGAGGCAAACCTCACTCTGATATCTCGAAAGTGTCAGTTTGGGAAGGCTCAGGTGAATTTTCTCGGGCACGTTGTGTCAGAGAAAGGAATTCAAATGAATCCTGAGAAGGTGCGTGAAATTAAAGCACTTGAAGCGCCTAAGAGTCGGAAGGAACTCCGAACTTTCCTAGGAATGGTCAACTGGTACCATCGCTTTGTCGACGGCTTGGCTACCATTGCCAGACCCCTCACCGAGCTAACGTCACCGGCAACAAAGTTCAAATGGACTCCGGTAGCTCAAACAGCTTTTCAAGCTGTCAAAGACGCGATAATGGATGACTTGGTTCTCGCACATCCCGTCTTTGGTCACCCCTTTGCCCTTCGCACGGACGCTTCCAACGTTGGGGTAGGAGCAGCACTTTCCCAAATCCTCCCGGGAGGAAAGGAGAAAGTAGTATGCTTCGCGAGTAAAAATCTTAATCCCACGGAAGAAAACTACTCGACAGCGGAGAAAGAGTGCCTCGCGATTGTGTGGTCGTTGGAGAAGTACCGGGAGTACTTAGAAGGCCACGAGTTCATAATCGAGACAGACAACACTGCTCTCACTTACCTTCACAAGATGAAGAACACCAACCAGCGGTTGATGCGCTGGGCATGGAAGCTCCAGGAGTGGTCACCTTTAATTCGTCACATAAAGGGTCGTGACAACATTGCTGCAGACTTCCTTTCCAGATTCCCGACTACAGACTCGACTTATGTGGACCAGGAACATGATTACATGTATCCTCCAGTTCCTCCTAGGAATCATTCAATAGAGGATCCTAGGACTCATTCGACAGATAATCCTAGGACAACTTCTCACGTGAGAAATGCCACAGTCTCTCTTAATTGCAACTTCATATTAACTTGTAATATTAACCGAGATGTTCTGCGTGACCATCAAATCAAAGCTGGAGATTCATTCACAAACAAGTATAATACTAATTGCTATGCAAAGTTTTGTGAAGTTTTGTATAAGGTAGAAGGTCAAACGCTCATCCCAGTAATCCCGGATTCTCTGATCCCGGAAATTCTACATACGTTCCATGATCACGTTACCGCTGGTCATTTGGGGGTGAAAAGGACCTTGGAAAAGCTGAAGCGCTCAGCTTACTTTGACGGAATGGCTAAGGCCGTACAGGAGTACGTAAAGACGTGCCTGATTTGCCAGCGAACGAAGCCGGACAACCGGAAACCCGCTGGATTGATGCAGTCATCTGCAATCACTAGACCATGGGAAGTTCTTTAAGTCGATCTCATGGGTCCTTATGTGAAGTCGTTTCCTGGGATGTACACCTACACTCTCGTGGTGATCGACGACTTCACCAAATGGACGGAAATCTTTCCACTCCGGGATGGAACAGCCTCCCGCATCGGAAAAGTCCTCGAGGAGCAATTATTTTGTCGGTTTGGTATGCCCAATGTCCTCGTAAGTGACAACGGGACCAATTTCTCTTCAAACATTTTGGCGTATTTATGCGATGAATGGGGAATTCAGCACCGCTTTACCTCCCCCTATCATCCTCAGTCCAACCTGACTGAGCGGTCCAAAAGGACCATTAAAACTATCATCAGATCCTACCTAGACGGCGAGCGCCATAATCGGTGGCCCAAGTTTCTTCCTTTCCTAGGAATGGCAATAAATAACTCTCTTCAAGAGTCCACGGGCTGGACACCCGCAGAACTTTCTTTGAATAGAAATCTAAAAGTCCCCTTCGATATTTCCTCCGGGTTGCCTTCAGATGACACCCGTCGAGCTTTGAACCTTGTTCCCAATTCCTGGGAAAACATTGTATTCAATCGAAAAGACCAATATGCTCATATCCTTTCTTTTGTAACAGAGAACCTGAAACGAGCCAAGGCGCGACAGAAAGCGGCCTACGACCGTAGACATCGAGACGACCAGTTCCAGATTGGTGACCTGGTCCTCCTAAAAGACACGACGCTGTCCAATGCAGCGGATGGAATTGTTGATGGCCTTATTCCCCTGTACCAGGAAAAATATTTGCTACCGTGACCAATATTTCTGGGAATCTCAATTATGAGCTCACCTTCGAGGATGGGACGATCAAGTCCCCGGTGCACATTCAGCACCTTCGCCGATATTTCCCTCGAAGATTCCCCACCTCCCCTACAAATGAAGACGACGATCTCTGTGTGTGTTTCGTCGGAATCTTCTCGGAGCGATGTGAGTGTACAAGATCCTAGGAATAATGTTGTTAATAATTACTTTAATAATAGCGTCAGTGACACTGAACTTTCTGTCAATCGCGGTTTATCGCGCGACCATACGCCGTTACGCATGGATGTGACTTCTCCAAATGTAGATTTAGAAGATGGGGATGAGATGACCGACCCCGAATCAGAAATTTCTATTCCAGTTAGGCGTAGTAATAGGTTGTTGGACAAAGTTCCTATAGATTATAGGGCGATCAAAAGGAATCGCAAACGGTAGTTTCAGTTACTTAAACTCCATTGACTTTCTTTCCCTTCCTTCCCTTAAAAAAAAAATCTCACGTGAGACCACAAAAGTGGCAGTGACGAGTCAAATCTTCGAAACCTCCTGTGGTTGGGACTGACAGTGATGGTGGAACATGTTCTTTAATTATTTATCCATGACATGCCACCAATAGAAGTATCAGTATCCTAAGTATCCTCTTCTCGGGAACCCTGTCAGTGCCCACCAACACTATTCCGGAACATATAACTCAAGTTGACTTCAATAGTTATAACAATACATTCGAAAGAGAAGTTCCTAGGATCTACAATAGTGGCAGGCTGGTATAAATAAAATCTGATACCTCTTCCCTATGCTTCCCTTTCCTCAATTTGGTCACTGCTAAAAGTAAATAACTTTAACTAGCGTTAGTTTTGGCAATTTTCAGTTTCATATTTACTTCATAGGGTCATCTTCTGCCAAAGTGTCTAAAGTGCACACGGTGAAGTCATATACATGCTCTTGGTGTGTATTCCTCCTTATTCCTTAAGCTAATTTTAGCTAACTGTAATTCTATTTACTACACTAAGTCACTTATTATTCTGTCTACGTAAATAATAAGCAACCCTTAAGGAGGGGAGTGTAACATTTAGACAGTTGTAAAGGTTAAGTTTAGTCTCCCACATAATAATGTGTGGCCTATGTAAGAATCCTAGGAATCATAAAGTCCCAGGATTCACATTTCCCTAGAAACCTTATTTAATATTAATATTATAAGTCCACATAGAGAATGTAGCATCACATTAAGAATTATTATACTTTGTATTAATATCAAACTTAGTTCCTATTCATTCATTGTAGACGAAATGAAATGATGAGTTTGTATGGAGCCGTATTCCATTTTAGGTCAACTCAGATAATGCCTATCTTGTTATTCCCTTCCTGTGCATCCATTCAAACTCCTGTAAATTAATTGTAGAATATACCATTCAGTCTAATGCTCTCGAGTTGAGAACACCTTTTTCTGTTTCCAAGTTAGGAACATAAGCTTGTCTCAACTTGCCTCATACTACGACGTGGTATCCCCAAGTCGTAATTAATAAAGTAATTTCTTTTATTAGAACATTCCCTATTGTCCTAATCGAAGCGCTTATTTCACGTCACTAAAGTAGACAAAGCCTGCCCTCCTAGACGACTCTTCCTAGGACGCTCAGCCTTCATTTAGCGCAGACAGACCATAGACGTTACAAAACGAACAACTTCGCCTCTTATTAGCTGAAATTAAACCGCAACCACCACGGAGATCTATAACGGATGTCTCTAATCACATCCTGTTATTTCTCAACTCACTACATTATTGAAATATATTGTGACTAAACTACTAATGTTTTTACTAACATCTCAATTAATTGCATGACCTTACACCATGTAATTGTCAGTAGAAAAGTCTCAATTATCTCTCAGTCAACTTAATAACTATTGCTCCATTTTCCCTAAATACAAGAAGTCTCTCTTCCTTTACTGTAATACTCAACACAACAATTATTGTCATTGTCATTTATTCCATCAGATGAGATTCGCAACTCTTTTGAACTCTCTAGAGTCGATGGCGTAATGCAAGCTCTCAGGGCCTTGACGAACTCGTCGGAAGTCAGTCAAAATAGCATTTTTTCCACCATGCAACTAAAATAATTACCCTTCAGGAAAATATCCTCATTAATTGGTTTTGTTTTTACGCAAATCGTGAATAAATACATTAATTTGTTAGTAACGCAGTTACTTCACACAATCGTGTAAAATGTACAAATAAACAGAGCTGTTTCATGTCTTTGTTGGACACCTACAGGCTTCTCGAAAATTACGAATGTCGGGTGTGCCCCGACGATCTCGGATCCGTGTGTCCCGTCATAGGTTGTGCCGGCGGTGCTCCAAGGATATTTGAAGGAACGCTTATGCTCGAAAGGAAGTTACTCACAGAAACAATTCAGAAACTGTTTGATCAACGCAATGTCTCAATATGAAGGAAACCTCAGATCGTTTTCTCTGGGGAACAAATGTTCCTGTGTGATTTAAAATGTTCATCAGCACATGAAGTTTCTCCAAGCCTTTATCAGCCACATGTTCGGTTTTGCCAACTTCTAGTGCTGCATGATCTGACAAATATGTCGGTATTATTTTGAACCCATTGATCACACAGGGAAAGCCATAAATAGTTTTTGGCAGCTTTTGTTTTGGCCGAATTTTGTTTCGATTAAATATAGGCATAAAATGATCGGATGCCAAAAATAGACAAATTGGTTGTCGCACACGGCGCTTATAACAAAGGAAATGGTACTTGATATTCATACTATAGTCTTTATATACGTTGACATTGCGTTGAAATGCCTACACTGCAAAGAACAATTCGTCTGCCCAGGCGTTGGAGTGCGACAGTCGCTCATATGTTTTTTCCGTTGCAGAACATACTTGTCATTGAAACTTTCGAAATTTTGCAGATTTATCAGTTTCATCAGATAAAAATAGTCCTGATTCCCAAAAAAGCAACGAAAGAGCTGGAAAACAACAATTGCCATCACCTGATACTTGTGGCCTCTTCTTTTGCCCATAATGCTATCTTGCTGTGACTTGCTGTATTCGGAGCTCGAGTGATGCTATCCTAGATGTGGTAACGCCTACCTGTTTAGGGGTAGCTCATTTAATATTGACAATCCCCGAAGCCGCGAATTTTTATTCGCATTCGGGCAGAAACCCAGTATATTGGCGACTCCTATAAAAATGATAATGGGGCAATGAGGGAGTACGAATAAGGAATTGAAACTGTGTTATAAATTTACAATGAAGGACGAAGAGCACCGCATCCCTTGTTGTACTGTTGCCAATAAGGGAAATTATGGTTTATAATTGAATGGAAAAATGTTGAATGTAACCTAACTAGTACGGAAACTTATAAGTGACAAGCCCTATGCACCACACTCACCAAGAGTTCATTTTATTTATTAAATCATTTCAGAGGAAGCTAAAAAAGGCTTCAAGGCCTCTAATGGTAAGATAATTCAATTCCAAAGGTGTGTGTACAAAAAACCTTCACCAAGCAGCCTTTTTTAAGCCCAGGTAAATGAAGACCTCATACACGCAAATAAGCATATACATACGCCAATGCTGTCTTTAGCGACGCGAATTTTTTCACCTTTAAACCCCACTTAAGCAATCTGCTGCAACGATTTCAAAGTTTCATATGATTACCAAAGTTGCTTAAAATAACTATTGCTTGCGACTGTGAAAAAATGGGAAAGGACCCTTGCTTCGTTTGGCCTTAGCTGTCGTTAGCGTTTGGTGTTTTGACCCATTTGGGTGACCCCCACGGGTCAACCAGCACTTCGATCGACATCAAATTTTGGGCGGGAGGTCCGACACCCGGTTGGAACGTCTCTAATAAATTTGGGTACGATTGCTTTGCTGGGTCTTGAGTTTAATCGCGATCAGACAGACAAACTGATAGCGTGACTTCATGTATTCTCGTATATGCACCAGTTACCTGGGCAAAAACTGATAAAATTGCGGTGTGGATGAGGTAACAGCAGATATTCTAGAGATCAAAAATCTTAATCAAAATAGATTTAGCGGATAACGGTTTTTGTGGAAACTAAAGGGTTTCACTGGAAAAACATAAGGGCTGGTAGGATTATTATAAAGGCAAGTAACAAGTAAAAGTAAAAGCAAACTTTTTAGCCAAACGTGAAGCAAGAAGCATTTGGTCGGCTCGGTATGAATAAGCGTTTACTTGGAGACACTAGTAAATGCTTCCACTTTTCAAGCTTTTGCTAGTGTCTCAAAGCACTTCTCGTGGTTACTGGTCGCATAAGACCTTAGACCATGCAGTGTGCTAACGCTCCCGGCTCTCCCTACTATACGCATTAGAAAGACTATACATGATATTGAGTATAACAAGTGAACCGAGTGATGCAAATAAATAGAGAATATAGTAATTAGCGTACCAGTACGGATTACGAGAGTGAAGGTGAAAATTCGGACGCTCCTACAGCGGAATCAAGGGAAAGTGTGTGTTGGACAGTCTGGGGGAGTCAGGTACTTGGAGGGTGTGTCGTAGGGAGTGGCGAGGGGAGCTGCGCAGGGAGGAGAACCATTCGTTTCCGAGCCGAATAGGAAGTCACGCCGAGTCTGAGAATATTTGTTGGGAGGTCAAAGGTCGAACTCCTGGTCGGTCCACCCGCTTGTCGAAAGGGACGTTCAGTTTGAAGGAACTTCTCCTCGGAGGACTGGAACTGTTGGAAGGAGACGCTGGTGAGGGCGCGTGCGAAGCGGTTGGAGTGACAAACCCTGGAGGGTCCTTTGAAGACCTCCCGCCGTTCCTCCGCTTCCAAAGACTCCCAGGTCATTCAGTTGAGTCCACAGGATCGTCTGCTCCAAGGGACCTTCACTCAGCGTCCTTAGACCGTCTTCAGTGACATATGGGAACAACAAGAGTCCTTAATTGTCTCACATGAAGTGAACAGAGATATCATACATTCGGCCAGCCGCCTGAGATGTGCAGGTGCGTCAAGGTCATCTGTGCAATAACCCCCGGATCCCGTCGCCCATCTCACCATGCCTTGGCATGTCCAGCCGGAACTTCTTCAGATCTGAAACACGTTTAGTAATTCACTAACGATCGACAGATACCTTCACGATGCTTGGGTCGACTTACGTTTGAGTCTGAGGAGGCCTGGGGGGTTTGATGGTACTTTTAAAGGTTATTTATTTAAATGTATAACGATTTGTTATTTGTTCGAGTCAGGTACGAATTAATTCACTGAATTACACCCTAGGTATTAAACAAAACAAGCCTCTATTGAGGTAATGTGCAAAATATCGTTAAAAAAGAATTAAAAGTGTTCTTGTGTTTCAAATGAAAGTGTCAAAATACGAACTGTGTAAACTAAATCTGATTCCAGAAGTCTTTTACCTGAAGCTTCACCACATTTAAACGGTAAAAAAAATAGTCTAGCGAAAGATTTATTAAACTACGTGCAAAATGAGAAGAAAAGACGAAAAAGAAAGTTAATTGGTAAAAATATTATGTTATATATGACCCGAAAAATTACTTACTTCTATTCAAAATATAATCAAAATATTCCAGTACATTAGCATCTATATACAAGCAGTTTAGAAATAGTATAACACAAGTTCAACTATACTATGGAATTGATATAATAAACAATAAATATACGAACCAGTTATAAGGCGCAGTCGTCTCAGAAGATGGGGCTTCCTGCGAGAAACAACATAAATGTTTACTAAACTATTGGCTCACTTGCGAACATGAAACCAGACATTGTTCGTTAAAGGGGGTGTGGTTGAGGGTCTCCGCACTCTTTTTCATCTGGATTTTTTTATAATATCTTGTATGCTTAGCTAAAACTATTAAAACTTACCGTTTCCTTAGGTTGAATGGCACTGTCGAGGTCGACTGAAAGTTGCTACACCTTAACCACAACAAAAAATTGAATTTTAAGTCAAAATGTGCTACAGCGTAAGATTTTTGCACAATTTCTTGCGATTGCTGTGATATATAATAAAACATGACAACATCCCATAGCGACACCCTACCTGAAGGGTAAATTAAGCCGTACCTGTTAATAAATTTGTTTTAAGAACCCTTTACTACTCTCTCTCTTTTACTGCTATATCGCTTCCTATTTAAGCCGGAAGGGCTTAATTAGTATTTCCATAATTGTTAGTCTTCTTTTTCTTTAGTCTTCTTTTTGTAAGATATTTCTACTTTTCTACGTCCTCTTTTCACCAAAATCGTATTTTATTGTTTGTTTTAGACAATTTTCTTAATTATTGACCCCAAACCTGAAAACGTCTCCTCAAAACTATTGTGAGCGTGTGAGTATGATTCGATGTTTTTAAGGCAGATTTAGTGTTATTAAGTCAACTTGATAGTCATTCAATCTTTGCTTAGGAGCTCTTTATTTCACCTTCTACTCCACTCGCCCGTCATAACCCCATTATCCCTCAATCCTCTCCTTCTTCTTCCACACACATCTCTTATCATTTCATGACATCATTGGACTTGTAATATTATCTACTGCAAGTTAATTATTTTGTTGGAGACATTGTATGTCTCATAATAATGTGCTAAATCCTTAATGTTAAATCTTATTCACACTCCGCTCACACTCTCCCCACCAAGATCCTTACATCCTCCTGGATGGAATTGTGTGAGGAACTTGTGCTCCAATTTACGATGCATTTTTAATGCTACAGGCCTTATTAATCTACACATTCTCAATGTCACATACACATTGCCTCCTTGCATTCTTCCTTCTATACATTAAGTTAGTCTACATAGGTCTACTTTTACTTCAAGAGAGTCCACAAGGACTGTTGTAATAAATTCGGACGTCAACATTCATGCAATATTTTTAACATGATTTTCATCACTATGCTTATCATTCTGTCACTTACTCTTCTACAGTCCACTCATCCCGTGCTTAATCCTTACTTATCTACTTATTGTCATTACTCACTGATTTTCAAGTTTTTGATTGATCAGTCATGGAAGATAATGCCATGGTTATTGAAAATTTGAGGGAAAGTGAAGAGAGTGAAAGTGAGAGTGAAAGTGGTGGTGAAGAGTCAATTTGTGAGAAAGTGGTGAATGTGTGTATCCAAAAAGCTCAATTTGAGTGTCTTTGGTGCCCTTGTGGTAAAAATTTGTTCCCAACCTTATGTGTATTATTCCGCCATATGCGGGTAACACATGCCTACTTGACTTGGATGGTTACTTCAAAGTACCCCAAGCTATTGGATTTGTGTTCACAAGAAAAGGTAAGTGACCTAATGTTAAGTTCTCCCTCTATTCTCCTACCTAATGGTTACTCTACTTCTCAATAGGGGTTAGCCTCCTTCTTCAGCTTTGATTATTTCGAGTCATCGCATTCTTTTCGTCTACGATCTCTTCTTTCTCCCACCTACTATGAGAGCGAGGATGAGGACCCCTTGGATATTAGTGCAGAGGTGTTACACCCTCAAGGTATCCTATTGTCTCTTTCCTTATTATCTATGGATTAGTGGATTCTCTCATTCCCTAACACAATGCTCGTTCACAGTGGCTTCTCAAGACATCCCCCCGCGCTGTGTCGCGGACTGGACCTTCTGATTGTATCCCTTTACTCATTGTCGGACAAAGCTAGTACTCTATCTCATTCCTGCTCATCTACGTTCCTCAAGCATTACAACTACAATTGTACATTTTAATACAAATTTACAAGCCTTTTTACAATTATTCTTCCTACTTTAACATTCTATTGTTTATTTCTATTTATCTAATTACTATTTATTTTTGTATTTTCTTTTATTGTATTTCCTTTGACAATACAAAGGTCTATTAAAACCTAAGTGATTAATTAATTAATTTTGATCTACCTGGAGCATTGACACAAATCAAATGTTCCTTTATTTTTGGCGACCCTACCAAAATTAAAGCTCCTTCCTGACGGTAACCTAATGTCTTCTTTTTGGCACTCCAGCTTTACCATATGGATTCTTTGAGTCATCCGAGCATCTACTACTGCACTATGTGCTTTCACCTGAAAATCTGGGAAATCTAGGAATTCGTGAGTTAGGCTGGTTAAGCTATAGGGTTGGTTCCTCTCATCTCTAAAATAATGCTGAAGGTCTTCGCAGGCATCAGGTGGATGAGAGTAAAGGAGTCCTTCTAAGTCACTCTCTACACTACATCCGACTAGTGTATTCTCATCAAGGACCCTTCTCATAAAATCCTGTACTACTCTTAAAGGTACTCCGCTACGTGACATCTCTGGAGTGACTCCAGTCAAATTAGTGTTAAACTGACATACCGCTATTCGAGGCCATTTGATTACAGCATATAGGACTATATCCCTCTTTTCATTTACTAAAGCTACCGTAGCTGCTACTAGGAAGTGTTTAGATTTATTACAAAGTCGATTCCTTCTCATGTTGACAACCTCGTCATCCTTATCATTAGTAAATACAATCCTTTCATTATCTAATATATCAGACCCTAATTTTAAAGAAACTTTTTCTACATCTATGTACAGGTGTCCTCTTGTAGGTTTCAAATCTTCCCTGAAGATGATGTGGCATTGTTGTACTGTTGTTCCAAAGAAGCTGGGTTGGCTAGTAGGGATGGGTTTCTTTCTCTTCTTTACTCTCCTGTCCAGCATGTTCCGGAATGTCACCAAGTCGTCCACCGGGGTTTTCTCGATCAGCTCCTTTGTCAACATCTGCCTTTGCTCTATTGTCATCAGCACCAAAGATTCACGAATCGACTGGAACTGTGCCTCGTCCATAATGGTCAGTGTCAACTGAACAAATAAAAATTAAATGGAATGAGAAATTATAATTCAAACAGAAGGATCGGCTAGGTGTAACGTTCGTCGCAGAGTATATACAACTAAGGTGGTGAAAGTAATTAAGCTGTCTCCCATTCCTTTGGTGACCTTGCCTTCATCACAATCATTTACCACATACAGCAGACCCACTTAATAGTGCAGCAAAGAATAATTAAAATGACACCGATTAAGCACGTTAAACCCATAAGTATATACAACCGTTCATGATCGACAGCATTCAAGTCGGGAAAAATGGAAGGGGGGCCGACTTGGATGTCAACATCGCCAAGGTCGCCTTTGGTGGGCAGTAAGGAGATTTCCTCAGTATCGATTTCCACAGAAAATTCGGGGTGGATATGGGTAGGATCTTCTCGTTTTCCTTCATCTGGGATCCCATCCCCGGAACGAACTCCGTCCTCGGGCCTCCGAGGAGAGAAAGTGGAAATGTCAGATGGGGAGCCCTCATAATCATCGTCGTCAGGGAGCACCGGAGAACGACGGCGGAAATGGTTAGAAGGAGGGGTCCAGAAGTCCCGGACATCGGGGAGGGAATCAAGAGAAGTAGCACGAGGGGCAACACCACCCAGCTTGTAGGTATCCGATACGGGAAGTAGGGTCACAGTCCCCGACCAAACCAAGGCAGCCAATATCAGGATCATGATGGGGTTGTTTCCGGAGTGCCAATCTGGCAGAGCGACGAATAGGGAGGGGTGAGGGTACGGTGTTGGCGACAATAGGGGTGGGAATCACAGGGACCACTGGGGTGTCGATCACTGATATGTCAGTAGATGAAGGAGTAGTGGACGGCTCGTCCGGCACAGGGTCGGAGATGGCGGAGGTAGAGGAGTATAGTGTGAGACGGCGAGCACTGACTTTTTCTCCTGAGAGGACTGAAGCTTCTGGAGGCCGGATGAAGTATGATTGATCTGAGAGCTTGGCTATGATCTTAAAAGGTCCACGGCGTTTGGGCTGGAACTTGTCCGGTTCCCCTTTCTTGCGGGTAGGAATGGCATACATGACGAGATCACCCACGTTAAAAGTTGTGTCATCGATTGACGCATCAAAGGATGGTTTGCTGACTCCGTGGGAACGGATTAAATGGTCAAGAGATGCTTCAAAAGCAACTTTAAGTCAGGTCAGCAGAGTGTCCGCTGACAACGATGGAGTGGGTAGGTTGAATTGAAGATCCGGTGGTAACCGGAGATGCCTGCCGAACATGAGGAATTGCGGAGTCTGCAGTGTGGTTTTGTGCATCGAGGAATTGTACGCAAAGACCACACAAGGGATATTTTTATCCCATTCGATGAGGGGTGAGTCCGGGATATAGTGAGACAACATCTCAGCTAGTGTCTTGTTGAAACGCTCGGTCAGACCATTACACTCGGGAGTATAGGGGTTGGTAAATCCTTGTTCAAACCCAACTGCCCGGGCGACTTCACGCAGCAACTTAGATTGATAGCATTTGCCATTATCCGTAAGTAGAAATCGGAATGCGCCAAAGATACACAAAACGTTATGGACAAGGAAGTCTGCAACAGTGAAAGCTGTGCTGTCAGGTATAGCAGAGCAGATGACGTAGCGGGTGAGAAGATCCGTCACCACAATAACGAATCGGTTGCCCTTAGAAGATATAGGAAAAGGTCCCAAGATGTCGGATGAAATAAAATCTCCAGGCTGTATGTTGGTGAGGGTTTTCTTGGGGTCAATAGGTCGAAGTGGTCCTCGCCTCTTTATGGTTCGATGTTTATGAACTCTACAAGACAAACATCTCTGAATCTATGTGCTGATGTCCGCCTCCATGTTAGGCCAATAGAAACGGTGGCGTATCTTCTGATAAGTCTAGTCCCGTCCTAGATGTCCGGCGACGGTAGGGGAATGGTATGCATCAATCACTAACCCCCGAATGGAGATAGGACATGCTATCCTGTAGGTGGTGTTCCCTGCAGCGTCGGTTCGTAATTTGCAAAGGATCCCCTGGATGATGCTAAAGCTTGGTTCGTGATCAATCCGTTCGTGAAGTGCCTTGATCCAGTCATCGAGTAGTTGTAGATGAATTATGTCAAAATCATGAAATTCTTGTGGCGGAAAGTCCTCCGCTTTAAGACTTAGGTCGGGACACTCATCCTCGTCTTTCGACTGTGTGACTTGGAAAAGGGGAACAAACAATGCCTCATCTGGGTCAAGTGGTTTCTCAAAAGGGTTTGGGTTTCGTGACAACGCATCAGCCAGCACATTGGCTTTTCCTTGCTTGTACACAATTTCACAATTAAATTCACTTAATTTGATGCCCCACCTGGCTATGCGAGACTTCTGAGGATTTCTCAAATTCTTCAGATAGGTTAAGGAAATGGCATCTGTGCGAACAATGAATGGGTGCATGGATAAGTATTAGCGGAAAACTGAGAGGCAGTACATCAGAGCCAGGCATTCCTTCTCCGGTATGGACCAGTTTTTCTCCGATGGTCTGAGGGTTCGGCTAGTGAATTGGATCGGCCTTTCTTTCCTAATAATCTTCCCTCCTTCTTCAGAAGTCCATACATGTAGAAGTACACCAGCGACTGCATAATCACAGGCGTCTGTATGCACCTCTACAGAAACGTTAGGGTCATAATGTACCAGTGTCGTGGAGTGTAGAATGGCTGTTTTAAGGGCCTGAAAAGCTGAAGTATGTTCAGGAGTCCAACAGAATGGCGAATTGTCTTTCTTCATCAGATCATACAGGGGTTTCGCTATGAAGGACAAGTTTTTGATGAATTTCCTGTAGAAATTGATCATTCCTAGAAATGACCGAAGTTTCTTTACTGTGTCGGGAATAGGCATGTTTTGGATGGCTGATACTTTGGCTGGATCAGGGGATATTCCGTGTTGACTAATGATGAATCCGAGTAACTTCAGTTCTTCATATAGGAATGAACATTTCATTACATGACATTTTAAGTTAATTCTCCGTAGTCTCTTTAACGTTTCCCTCAGGTTGGCATTAGCTTCTTTTCCAGTCTTGCCGTGTGGTGTAAGGTCGTCCATATAGACTGCTACTAGGTGTTTGATGTCGGCAAATACTTGATCCATGAGTAGTTGGAACTCATGAGGACCGTTCACGACGCCGAAGGGCATACGCTTGTGGATGAAAGTGCCTTCTTTGGTCACAAAGGCTGCTTTTAAATGGGATCCATCATCTTCACACATCTTGATCTGCCAATATCCACGGATTAAATCAACTGAATGGAAGTATCGACTATTAGACAAGGAATCCAATACATCTTCAATCCGAGGGATGTTGTAACTCTGAAATGGGGTGATGGCATTAAGAGCTCGATAATCAGTACAAAAACGAATCTTCCCAGTCTTCTTGTCCTTCGCCAAGACTACATTGCTAGCCCATGGGCTATATCCTCGTGTAATTACTCCGCAGTCAAGCATCTCTTTTACTTGCTTTGAGATGATGTCATTTTCTTCTCGGGAATATTTGTTCCATAATCTTTGTCGAATTGGAGGATGATCCCCAGTGGGTATACTATGCTGGACAATATCTGTGCATCCCAGTTGTGAGTTGTCTGTGGCAAATACATCCCAGTATTCTTCTAGTATACTGATGAGTTCAGCTTTATCTTCAGGATCCGCCTTAGGATTAATGTCAAAAAGGGTAGCATCAAATTCTGGCCTCTTTGGTGTAGAGACTGATTTTGTATTTCATGGCAGCCAACAATTTCTTCCCATGAGTCGTTATCTCAGTGTCTGACTCATCCTCTGTTATTCGCTTCGCACTTAAGTTCTGTCTCTTATCATCTCTTATTTCTGCTTCACAACAAGTGGTCTGGTTGATCAGGCCAGCCACGTCCTGTTGCTTATCAAAAACTCCTTGAGATTTAAATTCCAACTCAACTGAGTCACTCTCAGATTTCAATATCTTTCCGAGACCATCATCATCTCCGAGAGGGAGGAACACATCACATAACTCTGGATCTTTTTTCTGATGGTCTTTCACAATATGACAAACAGGATGTTCGCAGCTTTGACTCCCATAAAACCACAAAACCTTGCCTGAACCTTCCAATTCCAAAAATTGATTTTCATAATTTAGATTCAGTTTGAACTCCCCAAACAAATCATTCCCCAATAGAATGGGACCAAATGCTTCACTATCGACAACAATAATTGTATGTAAAACTTCGTACCGATGCTTATTCTTCCACTAAGACTACCTACAATCTTTATCTCTTCGCCATTAGCTGTAATAAGCCTTAACTTTCGATCGTTATCTTTGACCTCTCCCTGGGCAACTACTTTAGACGATATTATACTAATCCCGGAACCTGAGTCTACAACCGCCTTAAGTGGTTCCGTGTTTAACTTAACATTAATATATATCTGTTTTCCTTCTCCAATGTTCAAGATGATTATTGTGGGAGTATTCGCTTCTGTACAGTCCTCTACTCCCTTTAAGACTGCTGCTGGCGGTTTTCCTGATGATTATTGTTTCCATGGCCTGTAGTTATGGCTCTCTGATCAGGTCGAACAGTTCCCGGGCGATTCCTGATGGGTTCTTGGTTGGCTCCACTGGTCAATCGGTTACCCCGAGAATCTCGTTGATAATAATTGTCTGATCGATAAAAGTTGTCCCGTCTTTCCCGGTAATGAGAGCGACCATTGCCATGATTCCCACGCAAAGGGGCTTGTCCAGTATTTCGCAGGTTGGTTTGGCAGTTGCGAGCCATGTGGCCAGTCCGGTTGCATCTAAAACAGGTCATGTCCCTGGATATCCTTTGTTGTGGAGAGTTGTCGTTATGTCCTTTCTCCAATTTTCTTATCAATGCATCAATCTTTGCCACAAGGGCCGTGGAGACCGGGTCTTGTTGTCCTAACGCGTCAATCTTGGCCACCAAAGCCGTAGATATTGGTTCCTGTTTCGGGGCTGTGAAGTCTGTGTCCATTCTCATCCTCTTTTCCTCGTCTTCTATGAAAGCCACCGCTGCCTGTCTTTTTCCTTCCCTTTTACTCCGCAATTGATCGACTCTCTTCTGATCGTAGAGTTTAATTGCATCCTTCAAACTATCCATTGATGAGAAAGTTCGGTATTTAAAGAAGTCACTATATTGGGGACTCATCCGGTTGACAATGACTTTAATGAGTGACTTTTCATCCAACTCCATTCCACTGTTTGAGTGAACTCGGCATGCTCGATAAAAGAAACCGAGTCCGCTTTCTTCCGGATTCTGCTGGCAAGACATCATTTCTTGTACTTTCTCCTGCATGTACTCCTTTTGGAAGAGTTTCTTTAGATGAATCCACTTGAGATCCAGCCAGGCATTTGATTGTATCCCCAAGTCATTGGTGGTCATTCTTGCTTTGAGGTCGTTTTCAACAATTTCTAGCCAGTCTGACGCTGCCTCCTCCAAGTACTGTCCAAAATTGTCCACTTTTGCCTGGTCACTCCAGGAGGTGGCCATTTTCTCATAATCTTTCAGGAACCGAGCAGGGTCTTCATTTGTTACACCTTTGAAGGCTCTTATATTTTTCTGCTGAATGAACGAGACCGTCATTGGTTGAAACTGAGGTTGAGTTATAGATGTTGTAAATGGGGAATTAATAGCTCCCACATGCCTCCTCTGATATGTGGTGACGCTATCATCCTCCTCCCAGTCGTCTTCCTGTCTAACGCGCGCCCCATATGAGAGTCGTGAGGGACGTGTTGATCTTGGGGCAACCTTCGAGGGATTTACCATTGGTTCATTCAATGTTCGTGCCTGATTTTGAGGCTTCAGCATTCCGGACGGGCTCCGACGTGTCGTGGAACCTAAGGGTGTCCAATGCTGCGTCGAATTCGTTTCCATGCAGGGGTGCTGCTCCTTGGTTGTATTCGACCAATTTCTCTTGAAGGGCCCTTTCTATGTCTTCTGTGTTGGTCATTCTGGCCAACCTACTTCCTAGGATTATGACTGCATTGTAGTTGGCTTCAGCAAAGGAAAAAGGGCACCTAAGTTGCCTCCACCCGGAGATAAGGTATTTCGCCTGATCCCAGTGGGTTATCCCTCTCACTTCATTATCTATTTCCTCTTCGCTAAAGTCTAAGGGGTCTCTTTCTCCATTCCTTCCTTCTCCCCCAGGGACTTCTCCCTCTGCCTGTCGCTCTCCCTCTGCAGGCATATTAAAGTCTACCCTTCGTCTAGATCTGAAATTGATTCTCCTAACGTTACTAGATCTAAGAATTCCACCTGCGTCACTTTGAGGAGTAGATGCGTGTAATGGGGTACCCTGAGCCGATAGATAGGAACAGTTCATTGAAACTTTACGGACTTATCAGATTTGTCGATTGGTGTCTTGTCCTCTCTAATTACGACAGAGTTGTGTGATGTAGTGGGTGTGTCGGTGTCCTTGACTCCTGAATCCGCTGTACACGTTGGTCCTTCGGTTTGTTGTGCGATCACTTTCTCTAACAATTCCTTACTTTCCTGTAGGTCGAAATGAATCCTGGAGACTCTGCTTCGTAGTCTATTAATGTCTAGTTTCACTTGTCGAATATCACTCTCAATCTTTTTAATTAGTTCCAGTTGGGAAATCAGGAATACTTTGGGTTGTTGATTCGCTGCCATGGCACTAGTACTGGTGGTTGTGCCTATCGCGTAACTGTTCTGAGTAGGAGACTACAAAGATCGCAAGGGCACATGCCACAATAAAAGATACGAAGAGAATCAT